>JAVQJD010017977.1:0-10242 GCA_036023655.1 Nannoperca australis | reverse complement strand
GTGTGTATGTGTGTGAGTGTGTGTGTCTCTCTGTGTGTGTGTGTGTGTGAGTGTGTGTGTCTCTCTGTGTGTGTGTGTGTGTGTGTGTGTGTGTGTGTCTGTGTGTGTTTCTCTGTGTGAGTGTGTGTGTCTCTCTCTGTGTGTGTGTGTGTGTGTGTGTGTGTCAGTCCCGTTTGCCTTCGTGGTTTTGAAGGAGGAGTTTGGTGACGACCCCCCCGTCGTCCTGCAGCAGCTCAGAGAACTCGTCGCCACAAAGATCGCCAAATACGCCGTCCCAGAGCACTTCCTGGTGAGCCGTCATCACACCTGACACAGTGAGGTCACAGCAGCGTGAGGTCACAGCAGCGTGAGGTCACAGCAGAAAACAAAAACAGATCTTAGGAAGAGAGATTGTAGAAGAGTGAATCCTAAAACACCTGAGTCTGGTTGAGTCTGGCATCGTGTGTGTGTGTGTGTGTGTGTGTGTGAATGATGATGTCACCTGTCCAGGTGTTTCTGCCACTTCCATTAACTTTGAAAGACACCTGTCAGCCAATCAGGAGCCAGTGTTTGCTGTTGCCGTGCAGTGACGCTCAGGTTGTGTCTCAGGTGGTGAAGCGGCTGCCGAAGACTCGCTCCGGGAAGATCATGAGGCGGATCCTCAGGAAGGTTGCCATGGAGACAACCGGTGACCTCGGCGACGTGTCCACTCTGGACGACCCGTCCGTCGTCGAGGAGATCGTCCAGGCCCACGAGCACTACAGGAAGCAGAGAGGAGAGGAGGAGGAGAAGAAGAAGAAGTAGGGACTTCCTGTCTGTCGCTGCCATTTTAAATAACATGGAGGAAGTGGGCGGGGCCGAGCAGATGACATCATCGTTGCTCAGGTAGACCCGCAGCTACGTCACGGTGCTAAAAACCTACTCCCACCTCCCCCAGTTACCCACAATCCCCTGCTCCTGCATGTCCCACACGACTCAAAACATTTGAACTTTAACTCAAACTGCACACAGAGCCAGGCTAGCTGTTTCCCCCTGCTTCCAGTCTTTATGCTAAGCTAAGCTAGCATGAGGATTTTTATGTGTGTTGGTGAAGAACTCCAGTTTCTGACTTTAACTTGATGTTCTTAATTAAATATCTGACATGTTGGGGTTTAAAAATATATTTAATCTTTCACATTTAGATTTTAACTTTTGAGCCATGAATCACCTCAGAATTATTTTTCTTTGTATTATAGATGATTTTATATTTTAGGTTCCTAATCAGAAATAAACATTCACTGCTAAACATGAACTGTGTCTGTGTTTCTTCTTAATAAAGTTTTCTATATAAATATATAACTTTCTGAATGGTGGAGTAGAAACACACAGATAAATGTGTTTTTACCTACATAAAAGTACATTATTTTATTTTTATTGTTAAACATACTATTTATTTTATATATGCTTAAGATGTGTAATGATGTCAAAGAGCGTATTCAGCATGTTTGTATTGATTATTTGTATTTATCGGGGTTGTGGTGTCGTGTTTGTATTGATTATTTGTATTTATCGGGGTTGTGTTGTTGTGGTTCGGACCTCCGGACGGCAGGGGGCGACATGCGCACTTTTCCCTTCACCTCTTCCTGTCGTAAAATAACTGCCGTCAGTGAACAGAATGTGTCGCAAACCCCGCAGCAGTGTCCGTTACCGGGACCGGGACCACTCCGGTGTTCCGTGTTTACTTCTCCGCTCGTGCTGAATAAAATGCCGCGCTCTGTGCAGCAGCTCGTGTCCGCCATGTTGGAGGAGTTCGTGTTGACGGCGGCGGCGGAAGTCTGCGGGAAGACGGAGGTCGCTGTTTACTTCTTCTTCTTGTGTTTATTGATTCTTTTAAACAAGTAAACAACGTGTCATGTGTTCATGCTGCAGCGTCAGTTACGTCGTAATGATTAAAATCAACATTTCCTCTTAAACGTGGCTCAGATTCAGACTCAACAACGTGACCTTTGACCTCTGACTCGTTTCATTTGGTTTCTGTGTTTTTTTGTTGATTCTGCTTTTAAAGATTATTTATTTATTATTGTTGTCAACTGTAGGATGCTGATGCTGTGTGTGTGTGTGTGTGTGTGTGTGTGTGTGTGTGTGTGTGTGTCTCTCTCTCTCTCTGTGTGTCTCTTTGTGTGTGTGTGTGTGTGTGTGTGTGTGCGCATCTCTCTCTCTCTGTGTGTGTGTGTGTGTGTGTGTGTGCGCATCTCTCTCTCTCTCTCTCTGTGTGTGTGTGTGTGTGCAGGAGGAGGTGCTGGCTGTGATGAGGAGGCTCTCTGAGTGTCTCCTGCAGGAGCTGAGGAGGCAGCTGGAGGACAGTAAGACTTTAAAGAGCGTCATGGCGGCCATGTTTGTCTCTGTGAGGAGAGCGCTGATGATGTCACTCTCTCTCTGCAGACGCTGCAGTCGAGCCCCAGCAGGGATCCCCTCCCCCCGCAGCTGGAGGAGTCCCTCAGGTGGAGGTGAACCACCAGTCAGACGCTCCAACAGGTGAAGCCGGCCAGTCCGAGCAGCCTCCTCCGGCGAGCAGCAGGCGGCCCTTCAGCTGCAGCGTCTGCAGCAGCAGCTTCTCCAGGCGGACCAACCTGAGCGCTCACCTGCGGGTCCACAGCAGGGAGCGGCCCTTCACCTGTCCCACCTGCGGGAAAGCTTTCTCGGCCCGGAGCAGCGTCCGAGTGCACCAGCTCACCGTGCACAACAAGCAGCGGCCCCACAGGTGTTCTCACTGCGGGAAGGTGTTCGGCACCCGCAGCCACCTCAGGACGCACCTGACGTCCAGCCGGCGCCACGGCCTCGCATGTTCGGCCTGCGGCAAGACGCTGGCGGCCAGGTGCTGCCTCCGAGAGCACAGACTCACCTGTCAGAAGACCGAGGAGAGGTTCAGGTGTGCAGAGTGCGGGAAGGAGTTCTCCAAACACAGCTACCTGTCTGCACACCAGAGAGTCCACCTGAAGGACAAACCCTTTAAATGTCCCACCTGTGAGAAAGGCTTCACAACACGCCGCAGCGTCCACGTCCACCAGCTGACCGTCCACAGAGGCCTGAGGCCGTTCACCTGCAGCGTCTGCAGGAAGTCCTTCAGCCAGCGCAGCGGCCTGCAAGCTCACCTGAGGACGCACACAGGTGAGCGTCCGCACGCCTGCGAGAAGTGCGGGAACCGTTTCTCCAGCAGCAGCAGCCTGTCGGTGCACCTCCGCGTCCACACCGGCGAGAAGGCCTTCAGCTGCGACACCTGCGGGAAGAGCTTCAGCGTGGCGGCCAACCTGCGCCGCCACCGCCTCGTGCACTCGGGCCGCCGGGCGTTCAGCTGTGACGTGTGCGGCCGCGGCTTCACGCAGGCCGGACACCTGAAGGTGCACCGCGCCGTGCACAGCGGCGACTGGGCGTTCATCTGCAACGCCTGCGGGAAGGGCTTCAGGCAGCGCGGCGCCCTGCTGGTGCACGAGCGCAGCCACGCCGGCATCAAACCGTACAGCTGCAGCGAGTGCGGGAAACTCTTCTCCTCGTCCACGTCGCTGAAGCGCCACCAGCTGACTCACAGCGGGCGCGACACTCACACCTGTGACGAGTGCGGCAAGAGCTTCACCAGCGCCCAGATCCTGAAGACGCACCTGCAGCTGCACGCCGGCAACAAGCCGTTCACCTGCGACGTGTGCGGCCGCAGCTACAGCTCGCCGAGCTACCTGAAGACGCACCGCCGCAGCCACTCGGAGGGGAAGCCGTTCGGCTGCGCTCGCTGTCAGAAAACGTTCTCCACGCGGGCGAGCGCGAAGCTGCACGAGCGCACGCACAGCGGCGACAAGCCGTACGTGTGCGAGGTCTGTGGGCGGAGCTTCAGCGTGTCGCAGAACCTCGTCAGGCACAAGCGCGTCCACAGCGGCGAGAAGCCGTTCGACTGCAGCGTCTGTGGGAAGACCTTCAGCCAGAACAGCAACCTGAAGACCCACCAGCTGGTCCACACGGGCCAGAGACCCTTCAGCTGCTCCACCTGCAGCAGGAGCTTCACCTCCACCCGCAGCCTCAGAGACCACAAGTGTGTGTCTGCCTGAGGCCCGGAGTCCAGGAGGGTCCAGAGTCCATGAGGGTCCAGAGTCCAGGAGGAGGGGTCTGGAGTCCAGCAGGGTCCAGATCCAGACAGGAAGCGGAAGACAGCAGAAGCAGGATGTGATGAAGATCCTCGGACCTTGAAGAAGGCCTGTCTGAGTCCCTGAAGGTGAATCTCACAGGCTGGAGGACATTTTGGAGGCGAGCTGTTTGGTTAGTGGCAGAGAGGCTGTGTGCTTATCGACCTGAAGGTCGTGGGTTCGACTCCCGATCACCTCCTCACTTGGAAGTCGCTTTGGATAAAAGTGTCTGCTAAATGTAAACCTGAGGCTTGGTTACGGGGCCCCCTGCTGGTTTGGAGCAGCTCTGGACTTCCTGCAGACTGAAGCCAAACAGGATGAAACTAATTGATTTATTGATTTCTTTCTGCAGTGGAATGAATGTAAAATATATTTAAAGTACCCAGCTGTTAATAATAAAAACCTGTCGAAGTGAATCAAACCTCTGATCCTATTTGAGGAGCTGAAATGAAACAAACGAGTCCTTTGATAACTGATTGATCAACCCCCCCCCACCTGTGTGCAAATTTCCATAAAGAACGAAAGAAATGCCTCCTTCAGTGTCTCCTTTTCTTTTTTCTTACAGGAATTTAAAACCTTTTAAAGATGAAACGTGTTTAAATTCATATTTATACAATGTTGTTTAATTCATTCATTTTTTTGTTTTATTTTGTATTTTTTTAAGTTGCAGGTTTTTTGTTTTGTTTCCTGTTTTTGTATTTTCGGGAAGACTTTTATTGTGAAGTCGCAGACCGGAAGTCGTCCGCGTCATTTTTCGGTGCGGTGCGGTGGGATGTGTCCGCGCTCCTCTCCGGGATTAGTCGCTCTGTCCGCGGGTTAAACCTCAACACAACGAGCCGTTCCAGCTCCAGGCACCACCGATCCGAGCCGAGCCCAGCCGGGTCAGCAGTCCGAGTCCAGCATGAATGAGACGGAGGGGCTCCGGTTCCGGCGCGTGCACCGACCGCAGGTGATCACGGACGAGCTGCCGGAGCACCGCAACAAGGGATCCGGGTAAGAGACGGGACCAGGGCCGCTTTCTGACCCACATCCCGGGGTGGACACTAAAACAGAAACACCTGGAGATCCAGCAACCGTGACGTAACGCCGGTACCGGTCCGGTACAGCGCAGGCAGCAGAGCCTCGTTCAGGCTCATTGATTATTGATCAGATAATAGATTTCTGTCTGATTTATTGATCATAACGAGAGGAAAACGGAAGATAAACCGGACCGGTTAGTGATTAGCTAGCTGATGTTAGCATCCTGCTGAGATGATTATTGATCAGAAGCTGAATGATTTACAAATAATCAATACACTCAATACAATACAACTCTACAGTTTTCCAACATTCAGGTTATACCGTTAAAATAACGAAGTTCTACCTGTCCACACACCTGTAAGGCTAGGTGTAGCTAACATGCTAAGTTGTTAGCTAAAGACAGCTCGTGAGATAGTTGTTAAAATATATTTTGGGTGTTGTTTCCCTGCATATTTAAAAAAGGCAGCAGCTAAACCAGTTCCCAGGTGAACTCCTGCTAAAGGTAACTAGTTTAGAATAAAGGTAGCTAGCTTAGCAGATCTCAGTAGCTGCCATCTCAGTTTGTGACTTTCATCTGATGCCTTTTAGTTAATCTCTTATATTGATTTTAATATAAATATTCTAACACAAACACTGGATTTGGGCCCTCAGATTAATAATTAATAATTATTGCAACGATCACTTCATCATCACAGTCGGGCGTCGTGTTCCTGCGAGGGAGGAAAGTGTTTGTCTGGGAGGAAGCTCAGTGGAAAGAGAGGAGCACCGAGGGGGGAACCCTGAGGAACCCCAGAGAACGTTGAGTTCAAAGTGTTTCTGTGGTTGTTTCCTCCTGCAGCACCTACAGCGGAAAGGTCTTCCAGGTGACTCTGCTCACTCTGGGCTGCTTCCTGCTTCTTCCTCTCCTGGTCATCATCCTCATCCTGGAGTCCCCCATCCACCCCGAAGCATTTAGGTGAGCCCGCCCAGGTAGGCTGCTGCCTGCTGGACTGGCCGACTACAAGAGTTCAGATAAGGAATAAAAGTACAAAACCAACCTGAGGTTTACATTTGGATAACTTTAATTATTCTTCATCAGTTTCATTAGATGAAACTTTATTTGTACAAATGAAATAATAAACTGCTGCGAGGACCGAAGTGTCTGCAGGTCAAGTTTGGGAATATTTAAACTGAGTCAGATATCTGAATATCTCCTGGTTAATTGTTCACGACCAGAAGCAGATTGAGAAGGTTTGGTAACAAGATTCACAATGAAATCAACAAACTGCAGAAGTTTCAAATACAAACAGGAAGTAAAGTAATATATATATATACACACACACACACACACACACACACACACACACACACACACACACTTAATGTTGCTGGTGGTCTCTGTCCTGCAGTCTGAAGGAGCCCCCGGTGATGACGGGCTGCTGGGAGCCGAACCTGAAGCTCCGAGAGGCTCAGAGACTGTTTGAAGACCAGATCACCGGACCAGAGTCCATCGCCAACATTGGAGGTCAGTGAGACGTTGGTATTGGTTAAAGTTTAGTTGGTTTTAAATTTAGTTAAAGTTTAGTTTTGAGTTCAGTTTAGTCAGTTTAGTTTGGGTAACGTGTGATGGTGTAAACAAGGACTGTTGAACTTGTGGTTACGGTAAACATGCCAGCAGGTTTCATCAGAGTTTGTTTTCCAGCTGCTGAAACAGACAAAGGTCAAAGGTCACCTGCAGTCTGGGTCACGCTAACCTCACAGTGAAGGGTTCATGTTTCCAGACTTCTGTCTCCTCTTATTACACACACACACACACACACACACACACACACATATATATATAAAAATAAGTTTTAATTCTTTGCAGCTGGACGATGAAGACCATGAAGAGAACTGAGAGCTGACAGATGATTGTCTCTTGTGTCTGCAGATGTTTTGTTCGCTGGAACAGCTGACGGGAAGATTGTGAAGCTGATTGGTCGAAGGATTCACACGGTGGCGAGACTCGGAAAACTGCCGTGTGGTGAGAAAAACTAACTGAGGACTAGTTTAAGATTCAGTTTCATCAAGTTTAGTGTCAGGTTTAGTTTGGGTTAACTTTAAGGTTCAGGTTTAGTTTGGGTTAACTTTAAGGTTCAGGTTTAGTTTGGGTTAACTTTAAGGTTCAGGTTTAGTTTGGGTTAACTTTAAGGTTCAGGTTTAGTTTAATGTTCAGTTTAATTTAAGGTTTAGATAAAACTAGTTTAAAGTTTAGTTTAGTCCAGGCGGTTAACTAAACTAACCACCACATCTTAAAGCTTAATTTGATTTCAGATTAAGATGAATTTACTTTAGTTTTCAAACTAACTTAAACTAAACTAATAGTTTCAGTGTGAAGTTTAGTTGAAATGTGTGAAACAGACTCACTTCTAACAGTCGGTGTTTCTTCATGAACCTTTCACCTGCTCACGTTTACACGGTTTCCTCCTCCGGTTGTTGCTTCATCAGTCGGACGTGTTTCAACACTCTGACAGTTTAAAGCTGCGACGTGTTGCTGCAAGTTTCTACATGAAACACAGAGAGGAACCACAAACACACTGATATCACAGATTCTTTATTTACAGGAAACACAAACTCTGGACCCTGCATTTATATAAAACTCTGCATTTATATAAAAACTCTGCTTTTATATATACCTGGAAGCAGTGAAGGTTTTATTGTGAAACAGGAAGTGAGGACACACTGAGCAGATTTACAGGTCCTTCCTGGTGCTTCAGTCAGCACTGAGGGTTAAAATAAACTCCTGCTCCTCCTCTTCCACCCTAAAGCTGAATTATTTATTCATCACATAAATCCATTATTTACTTTATCCATTACTTTATTGAACCAGAAGATGTCTGATCTTCTGAACCAGACTTCATGATAATTTCTGTGTTTTTTCTGACTGTGTGCCTGCAGGTTCCAGAGAGGAGGAGTCCAGCTGCGGGAGGCCGTTGGGGATCAGGGTCGGACCCAACGGGACCCTGTTTGTAGCCGACGCGTACCTGGGTCTGTTCGAGGTCAACCCCACCTCAGGTGATCTCCATCCCTCTGCGCTTTAATGTTCATATTAGTGGTTGTGTTTCTGTTCGGACGAAGACGTTATTGTTCGTACGCTACATGTTAGCTAGCACTGGGAGCTGCAGCACCTGTCTGCCTGTTACCCGCCTGCAGGTGAGGCCACCCGGTTGGTGTCGGGGGGTCAGGTGGTCGCTGGCAGGAAGCTGTCGTTCATCAACGACGTGGCGGTGACTCGGGACGGGAAGAAGTTGTACTTCACGGACTCCAGCAGCAGGTGGCAGCGCAGAGACTACATGCACCTGATCATGGAGGCCACGGCCGACGGACGGTATGACGACAGAACCTTTTCTGTCTGTAGAAATCAATAACATTTGTTATTAAATCCAGTTTAAAGTTTGTTTCCACTGCAACATATGGAAGATTTATGATGCCCGTTAAATCAAGCAAATTTAACAAACACATTTTATTCTAAAAAGGTTTTAAATGTGTTTTACTGCGACGTCTTTAGAGCCGAGAGTTTAAAGCTGAATATTAAATATATTAAACACAAATCAATACGTTAATAATGTGTTATTTAGATTTACAAGTTCTAATAACTTTATTGATTATATTTAAACATTATAAAGTCTGTAATTATTATAGTTTTATTTAACCAGATATTATTGATCTTCCATACTATTAATCAACACAGTTCAAGTGGGTTGTATGTCGGACTTCCTGCCGGAGTTTCACAATAAAAGCTTTTGCTGCTGCACTAACAGCGTGTTGCCTCCGTCAGGGTGCTGGAGTACGACACCGAGAGCAGAGAGCTGACGGTGTTGATGGAGAACCTTCGATTCCCAAACGGCATCCAGCTGCTTCCCGACGAGGAGTCGGTGCTGGTGGCCGAGACCACCATGGCCCGGATACGCAGGTACCACACCCGCTCACCTGCACGCCACACCTGCACGCCACATCCGCTCACCTGCACGCCACACCTGCACGCCACATCCGCTTACCTGCACGCCACACCTGCTACCACCTGCTACGTGTTACCAGTTCTTTAAGTGCGAATATTTACACTTCTTATTTCCTGTGAACACCTGATCCGCCAGGTGAACAGGTGTGTCCTCACCTCACATGACCACAACAACAGTCGAGGGAAAGTTCTGATCATTAATATTGGCAATTTACAGATTATCTCTCGGTGTCACATGACAAAGTTATTTAAGTGATGGAGGAGGAAGTCAGGCGTGTTGGCTCTCTCTGTTGCCACGGAAACAAGGTGTGTGTGTGTGTGTGTGTGTGTGTCTTTTCCCGCTTTGAGCTCTGAACGTCTTCACACGTCGATCGTCTGCGATCAGACGGGTCTGGTTCTGACAGCGAGGATCTTCAGCTGCAGCGCCCCCTGCAGGCCTCAGACTCTGTAATCTGACACAGTCTAGAGTTTATATTCTGGTCTGTAGTTGTAGTCTGGTATCTGGTCCACATACCGGCTCCAGCTGGATCAGTAACCCGTCTGTTTCTGTACCAGGGTCCACGTTGCTGGTCTAAACAAAGGCGGGATGGACACGTTCGTGGACAACTTGCCCGGGTTTCCCGACAACATCCGGCCCAGCTCCACCGGAGGTTACTGGGTGGCCATGTCTGCGGTGCGGCCGAACCCCGGCTTCTCCATGCTGGACTTCCTGTCCCAGAGACCCTGGATCAAGAAGCTCATCTTCAAGGTACAAACAGACAGAGAGACCAGATCCAGATCAGCCAATCGGTGTGAAGCACCTATCAGGAGGGACAAACCACGGTACAGACTCCCAGGTGTCCTCGAGAGACGGTACAGACTCCCAGGTGTCCTCGTAGAGACAGGTGTCCTCGTAGAGACAGTACAGACTCCCAGGTGTCCTCGTAGAGACGGTACAGACTCCTAGGTGTCCTCGAGAGACGGTACAGACTCCCAGGTGTCCTCGTAGAGACAGGTGTCCTCGTAGAGACAGTACAGACTCCCAGGTGTCCTCGTAGAGACAGGTGTCCTCGTAGAGACAGTACAGACTCCCAGGTGTCCTCGTAGAGACGGTACAGACTCCTAGGTGTCCTCGTAGAG
>JAVQJD010017969.1:0-16688 GCA_036023655.1 Nannoperca australis | reverse complement strand
AATTTTATTTATATAGCGCCATATCATAACAAAGTTATCTCAGGGCACTCAATCACATGGAGCCGGTCGAGACCAACTTCCACACACACAAATACCCAACGTTCCCACCATGAGCAAGCACTAGGCGACAACGGCAAGGAAAAACTCCCTTTTAACAGGTAGAAACCTCGAGTCAACTTTTCCCTCATTCTTCTTTGCAAAACTGCACAAGTATGCACAGTGTCTCACATCTGTGTGTCCACAGGCCTCTGGTGTCCCTCACTACCCCACTCATGTGCTCTTCTCACAGATACCTTGTATTTGAGGACAGCATACCTGGGAGGGGTTTATAGCTGTGCCATATTGTTTTCCAGTTGTTTTATGATTGACCTTTTGATAGGGATATTATCTTACGGAAATGAATGGACTTCCCTCCCCGGTTAATTTCCAATAGCCTTAATATTAATGTGTTTTCAAAGTGCCTTTGTTTTCATGATGATCCAGTTTTTGCAAGGATAGACTGGACAGCTACTAGACCTTCCAGATTACTCTGCATTTAACTCTGTTCCAGTTCCACTTTGTGATTACTTAGCATTATGTGACTGTAAACATTGAATACAGTGCCTTTCTTAGTGTTCGTACATGCATTACCAAGGCCCTCGGAATATTATCTGGTTAGGCAATTGTCCAAGTTACATTAAACAACACACCCTGCAATTTAGATCATTGTGGGGGAGAAGGTGTTAGGCTGACAAAGAGAACTCAACTCTCACACAGCTCAGAAGTAAAGTGGAACAGGGTCTTGCAGGGTGTGCTTCAGATCAGCTCAGTCCACTGGCCTGAGGTACAAGCACATGAAGTGGACGTGCCACTGGAGGTCCATTCACAAAAAGGGTTTGTTTGTCAAAATAATCATAATACTAATAATTCTAACCACAATAAAAGTTTTTAAAAAAAACAAATTCTTTACTAGAATTAATTAAACACAGGTCCTATGCATAAATGAGATCTTTACTCTTCCTTCTTTAATAGGGAGCTATTATACTGTCTTGAAATAGTTTGTCTAGTTACTACAGTATTAAGCCTAGCGTTTAAACACAGGTCAAAGGTTACAAAGTAGCTCCAACAAGAAACAGTAATAAAATGCAATGTAATAATTTTATCTTGGCAATGTGGTCTACAGTTTAAACTGTCAGACCAATAAGAACCCAAGCACAAGATAATGTCTGCGTTAGCTCTACGGTTTATTTAATAATTGACAAGCTATTGCACGGGTCCGGTGTAGGTGGGTTTATGTGAAGAGGTAACGGAACAAAACAATCATTCTTAACCTAAAACATTTTAAAGTCGTTTGGCATCCTTTAGGGGTTACAGGACCCAGTCTGACAAACCCTGAGCCTAAATGCACAGTGTTTAAAGATGGATTTTCCTGGTTACAAGGCCCGGGACTTCAGAGTGTACACAATGATGTCGTTAACTTTAGCAAAGCCTTGTGGTAAATGTAGTCCTCGGTAGAACCTAGCTAAGTAGCTAACATCAGTTACTCCCACTTGTACCTTTAGTGACAAGCTGGCAGTTTATTCTAACAACCATGTCACCAACAGCATTGAGCTCAGTTAATTAAAACGCATGTTTTTGTCTTCATATTGCGGTCAACGAGGTGACAAGGGACTTCCCAACAGTCAGTCTGTAGCTAACGTCAGCGTTAGCATGTGATGAATTAACCTACCGCTATAACATAGCTAGCTAACCGAAACCATGAAAATGAAATTATTCAGTAACCAAGCACGTTAGCTAGCTAAGATTTTCCCTACTCGACTAACCCTGGAAAAGTGCACAGGTTAGCCAATTCGTTTTCTACTGTATTATACGGACAGGTACTAGCTTGCTTCACCCTGTCAAGAGTAGCATCAATCGGTCGAACCCAGTTAGCATTTAATGGCTAGCTGTGGCAACCATACACAAGGAGCGCTCGTTATTCCCACTACGATCCTACGTGGTGGCGGGTTTTTTTTCCAATCGAGGAAATCCCCTCGGTTAAAAACTGAAAACCCGCCCACCCGCAATATACCGTGTTCTAAAACGTGCGTCCCCAACATAAAAACAGACAAGGATAGGCCTGTGTCTCCCAAGGAAAACGACTAGGTTTAACCAAACAAAAGCGATACGGTGGACTTTGTTGCACCACAACCTTACCATTTGAAGTATCCGTCTGAGCATGATCTCGACTGTGTTTGTCCAGACCCAAATTACAATCAAATTTCCAAATTCAAAGTTCACGTCGCTGTACAACGAACACCTGACCAAGCTCAGGCAGCAGATGCGAATGGGCGGGTCATGGAGAGGATGGTTAGGCAGGACACACAGCCTGGCTGTATTCAAGATTGTAAGTGTTTTTATGTTCAACTGCACAGATTAAAAAATGTGACAATGGAGCTGATCAATAAGCGTGTTTTTATTTAAAGGTTTTATATACAACATGATGGTGCACAGCAGATTATTTCAGTCACACATGCAAAAATAGAAAAAAGGTTAGTCATTGATCTTTCCAGTGCTCCTTAAGAATAAGAGTCAATGATTGTCAATAAACTGAATTTATGCATAATTTTTATTCTCTTTCTGGGGTTTTGATGACAAAAAAGTCTGGCACACTGACCATGACCTGTTCATGATGGGAGGGGGTATTTTCCTATGAAACATAAATACATTCAATGTATACTAAATACTGTACATTCAATTGTAACAATGATTCCAAGTTTCCTTCAACATCCTATTGTTCAAATCTAACTAGAGCTTAGAAATATAAGGGTCTGGTTTCAACAGTGTGTGTAAGGCAGATTGTACTTCACAGGGTCTAGAACCTAAACACAATTAACTATTGTGTTTGTGAAGGCACTTGGAAGAATCAGACTAAAACACACTGTAATTCCCCTCTAAACCCAAGGCCTCTTTATTGTCTTCTCAGACATTAACAGGACTTCACATTTGTCAAATGCACTCAACAATAACAGTTCCTTCAGAAGATATGTATACTTTCTTGTAAAATACAGTCTATATGTTTGTAGTGTTGAATACTGTCTTTCTTTGGCACATTTGCAAGGTTTGATTATGATGACTGAAGTTCTGTTCTGCTATACGAAATCTGATATTTTTCTAACTGAGTCAATATACTGTAATTTGTTCAACAGTCAGAAATTAAATATACTTAGAAGTAAAAACATGTTTGAGGAAGGACTATAGTCTCCATTTCAGTGTGGTTGCTGGTTTGCAGATATTTGCCTAATCTTTATTACAGTGTTGCACTGTTATCAGGGATTAGAGATGATACTGTGAGTACTTGTAAGGTGGAAATTAGAGGAGGAGCAATGTTGTTCACACTTTTTTCATCAAAGCAGACATTGCCCTCAACTCTCTTTAGGCAAAATACCTCACAAGACTTGATCTATAGTGGGGGTGACATTAGTTTTACTCTCAAAAAGAGTCACAACAATTCACAAAAACTGAATTGTAATCAAATATCCATACACATGCAGCGACTCCTCTTCAAAATGTCTTGCAGAAGGACATTATTTGGCAGTGGGTCACTGTGGGCATATGACTTCCTGAGAGCAAACCCTTCCCAGGAAACCACCCGAACACTTTGTGCACTGCTAGTTAAATATTCCACCTATAAGACTCAAAAGGACCTTTACGCATAAGCAACACACCAAGAAAATCCATCTAATGGAAACTTTACAGGGACACATTTGCTCTATTAGATGGTGATGGTTGTTAAAAAAGTACATATAAAATCTTAAATATACTTGGAAAACATTTTGACACTCTTCAAGCCCACTCGAAATAAATTCCAAATCAACCTCAAGGAAGTCCATACTGTACATATTAAGAGGCTGCGTTAGTAATGCGATCAATGCAGAAGTCTTTTGATATGATATGTCCATCCCGGTGTCCTCCTAGAAGAACTGCTTGTTGCTTTCCTTTCTGTGGACCAGATCGGATCCCTGTGTGGAGCAAACAACATAGTGAGGTGTGTTGTTGTCCATCACTTGGGAGCTTGGGGTGTTGCCATTACTCGGGCTACACACAGGACTGCAGGTAGGATTACAGGTGTTGGCGAGCCTGCGAAGGTACTCTGCATGGACAGGCTTGTGACTCTGCAGCACCCTGATGGCTTCGTCAACTTTGAACCACTTCCTCTTCCTCCCTGTGAAAACATTCAAGAGAGGACAAGGACAAGATGTTGACACACGGCTTACAGGTAGAGCTTTGAAGTTTACTTTATCAACAACCATGGATTATACTAAACATGTTGGCCATAGTTGGGATTTAACCTGCACTCTTGTGGTTTTGTGTCTATCAGATTTTCAGCTTTGGAAAGTTACAAAAGCTGTCTGATGTTTTTTGTATTCCGATGTTGGGAAGGTGTGGGAGGAGGGGTTTCAGAAGCTGTTTTCTGTTCCTAATTAGCTTTAGTGTTCAGGCTTGACTAAGATAAAAGATAAGCAAGCATTCCTTATGGTCATATAATGCTAACTTTTTCAGCGACCTTCCACACCACCGTTTTCTTCTGTATTTAGTCCCTCTTTCAGTCAAGGGCAAGGGGAGGTTTTTTGCTCTCAACCGGTATAAGCTTTGTCTTGTGCTGCCATCTCTTGTGGTGGTACACCAGAAGTAATTTTAATTACTATAATAGATAATCAAGATGAAACGCCCACTACACTGCACTGCACTGTAGCCCCTGGCATTTTTTTACTAAATCTCTGTAGCAGTGTTACTGTATGTCTGGCTGAGCAGTGAGTAAGATTGCTCAATGGGCAAAATAGCCTTAAATTGCTAAACCACAACATTATACAACACGCTCAAAAAAAAAAAAAACTGTTCAGCACATGTTGCAGCACTAAAGTCAGAGTGGAAATGGACATTCCTGACCTACTTCAGTTAGTGTTTATGAAGCCCTGATGTCACCAAACCTTCCTGAAAAAGCACCTTCCACAAAAACAATCTGTCCAGTAAACCATCAGCAGGGAGTTATTCATACTTTACGTCATCCCCTCCCATTCGATTCCAAACAGCATTTCGGTAAAGGAAATCGGCATGGCCTGTGATTATCAGAGGGGGCGATTCAACCACTATGTTGACACCCTAAAAGTACACCACCGCTAGCCTTTCAGCAGAGGAGGAGAGTATAGTAAACCAGTAGTGCCGAGCACTCTCTGTCCAGTCACAGCCCTCACACAGGGCAAGAGAGGACAAGCAAGGAGGGGGCTGTGGTGAGCGATTATAACAGGAAAACAACTGGGCACAGCAAACATTCCTCCCCCTTGTGAACAAGCTGAACTCTATTTCTGTGGGTGAAGGCAGTAAGTTATCGCGACCACTTTTATTCCAGACCAGTTAGAAATCATTTAAGTTTTGAGTTACTAAGTCCCCAGAGAAGCCTTAGATTTTAAATACGGAAGACGTTCAAATCAAATAGTGATCACACGGCTATACATACGCCTCATTAGAACACATTAGAAATCTTATAGTGATGGCGCAAAAAATAAGCTACAGGGAGAAAGAATATACATTTTAGGGCAGCAAATAATGATTCTTTCTATTATCATTTATGTTTGAAGCCCAGGGTGACATCTTCAGGCACCGTCAGTCAAAACTCTTTAAGTTCAGTTTACTATCCAATAAAACACGAAGAGCTCAAACACCTCAAAGTTGAGAACCCAGAACTACCGAATGTCTGGCATTGTCTCTTGAAAAATGTTTATGGATTATCAAAATAGTTGCAGATTAATTTTCTGTCGATTGACTAATCGATTAATGGACTATGTAATGTCCATTAATGTAAATAATTACCTCTAATATAATACCTCCTGATGTTTGAGAACACACGACAAAATATCAATAATGTTGCGAGCACACGTGCAGCGAGCGGTAGTTAATTTAGGAAGACAAATGGTTGCTTCAGTCAGTATTTTAGGACTGTAAACAGACTGTAGATCGAGTGGTGGCATGTGTCATAGTTTCTCAGCTTACAAAGTGATGAGTGGAGACAACAGTCATCACTTTCTCAGTGGTTTTCCCTTATTGAGATTTTTGTAAGTCACTTTTGAATACTGGTTCCCAACCTTTGCTGTGATTTGCTTCTGAATAGTGATTATGCCATCTTATGCTTAATCAAACACCTGCAAACCATAATAACTTATTGGTCCTCCTGACCTGTGATCTACATATTACTTTTAACCATCAGAAAGACAACAAAATCTCATCAGAATAACTTGTCTGGCATTATAACTGTGCCCAGAAATATAATGATCTGTGTAATGATAGTTACAGTTTTTTTTTGTTTTTGTTTTTACCACCTGTTGCACTGTGGAACAGAGGGTCTCCAGTTTGCTGGTATCATGCACAGCAAGAGGACATGCAAAGCACGAGCATTTCTTTGCATGGGTAAATACCTGGAGCATAATTTATGAAAAATCATATGTAATATGATGACACAGTGAGACTTAACCAAACGGGCATACCAATGTTGACAGAGTCCTCCCAGTCCTCCAGTGTCTCCATCACTATGAGGGTGAAGACGTACGTCCTGTGCTTTCTGTCTTGATTGTGCTGCAAAGGTTTGGATGAAGATACTACTTCATGTCACTGCAATAACACGCTCTGGCTGACTCTGAGGACTGGTACATAGACACGAGGCATGCATACATAGGCATCCTGAGAATGATAGTATAGTTGGCAGCAAGTTGATACAGTATTTTAAAAACAGCTTTATATAATGTAATATATACCATTTAAGAATTGATAAAAATTTTCAGTTTCACAAGCTTACCTCAAAGATCCCGAGTAGTCTACCGAGCTTCCCCTTCACACCAGCCTGCACACACAAAAAACACCATTTAAGAGCCATTCAATACATTTATATTTAACCCTTGCCGGGTCAATATGACCCGGCAAGGTAGCACAAGGGTTAACTGACCATACAGTGTTGGATGGATGGATGGATGGATGGATGGATAGATGGATAGATGGATAGATAGATACTTTATTAATCTCCAAGAGAAATTCACAGTTCCAGCAGCTTGAAAGGAGGAAACAAAAGGGCATGCAAGCTACATTAAAGTGCGAAAAGAAACTATTATAAAATCAAAAGGTAAAAATACAATATATAAAAAAGAAAAACAATATAAAAGGTGCAGTTGTGCAAAATGGCAGTGTGTGACATACATTGTGAAACAGTTTTTACACACTTAGGTCCACATATAGATGTTGCGTGTGTCCACGGTGCGTGGTGTGTGTGTGTGTGTGTGTGTGTGTGTTTGTAGTGAGTCCGGAGCTTGTTTTGAGTTATCGTTCTCCCAGAAAGGTGTTGAAGAGCCGTACGGCGTGGGGGAGGAACGATCTCCTCAGTCTGTCTGTGGAGCAGGACAGTGACAACATCCTGTCACTGAAGCTGCTCCTCTGCCTGGAGGTGGCGCTGTGCAGTGGATGACTGGGATTGTCTATGATGGACAGGAGCCTGTTCAGCTTCCGTTGCTCTGCCACAGATGTCAGGCTGTCCAGCTCTCTGCCAACGACAGAGCCTGCCTTCCTGATCAGTTTGTGCGGGCGCGCTGCGTCCGTCTTCTTGAGGTTGCCCCCCCAGCACACTACTGCGTACAGGAGGGCACTCGCTACCACAGACTGGTAGAAGATCTGTAGCAGCTTCTTGCAGATGTTAAAGGACGCCAGCCTTCTGAGGAAGTACAGGCGGATCTGTCCTTTCCTGCACAGAGCATCTGTGTTGGCAGTCCAGTCCAGTTTATCATCCAGCTGCACTCCCAGGTATTTGTAGGTGTGTACCACCTCCACACAGTCCCCTTTGATGATGACCGGCTCTGGGTGCTGCCTGGATCTCCTAAAGTCCACCACCATCTCCCTGGTCTTGGTGGTGTTGAGGAGCAGGTGGTTGGAGTCACACCATGTGATGAAGTCCTGGATCAGTTCTCGCCAGTGCTGAACATTACATGTTACTCATTGAGTCGATTTGTTCACCTAATTTCACATGGATTGAAATGTCCTTCTGACACCAACAAATCTGAATGAAAAACTCACTCAGTGTAACCACATGACTTGGTATTAGGAACAACCTGTCTCTGTTCATGTGTACGCACATTTGTCTCATTTGGTTTTGTCCTGGCATCGCTATGTGCCTGTGAGGCAGCATAGCAGAGATGACCAGGTAGACCTAAACATAGTCTGAGTGACAGGATGATGACACAGAGGGGTTTAACACAAACACAGTGCACATGTCGAGATCCATTTCTGCTTATGCAGTTTGTGACCTATGCTTGAGCAGAGGTTTCCAATCTGGGGGTCGCGACCCCCACAAGAAATTCCAAAATGAACGGGGTCGCAAGATGATTAGTTGGGTACAAAAGAAAAAGAAAAGAAGTATTTCTTGTGAAATACTGCACAGTTGAACATCTTCAGGGTGCTAATAAATATTCTCAGTCACTCTTTAGTATAAGTAGTCACGAAACTTGTAGACAAACTGCACCCTGAGATAAGGGGTCACAGTTAGAGAGCGCTTGATCCCAACCTTTTTTCTTACAAGCAGAAAGAGATTAGGAACCACTAAGTGTGAGTCAGTGAAGCTAGGCTTCAAATCAGCAGATCCTGATGGCATGTATAATCAGTTTGTAGTAAAAAACATTCAACCTGCTGACACACAGAGGCATTCCAGGGCCATGTTTCAGACTTGGCGTCTCAGTCCAAGATCACTTAGGACTAGAAGCCCATAACGGAGAGAGACAATTGTTGTGTCCCATTTCCATACTACATACAGTTGATACTATACTTATTGTTTACAGAATATTGTTTTTGCAGTAAATGTACAAGAAATCAGCATACTTTACAATGTAACAAAAAAAAGCAAAATACAACTTGTATGTTTTCCAAAATCTTTCCGGAGCACTTAAACCACAATTTGCAATTTATTTTAATTTTGTGCAGCTGCAAGCAGCTTTTCAGTTTCCTTTGTGCAAAGCACTGTAGTGAAAGTGTACGTCAACAACACACACACAAAAAAAGCATTTTAAAGTATGCATGCTGTCTTTTGAATTTTGAGCATACTGTAGTTTTGTCACTTTCCCAGTGTGAACACACAAAACATACTCAAAACTGCTGAGAATTAGCATGTAGCACAGAAATTAGACACCGCGAAGTCGATGTGTTGAACTTGACAGCAAAGTATTAAACATGACGTTTTGAATCATTGGCTTGCCACAGTAGTTGGTTTGCAGCTCATCCATATTCAGGCACGTCTAGTCTGGGAGGCACTTGATATGGGTAACTGGAAACCCTTCCCAAATGTCACTGCCATACCTCAAAGCTGTCAGCACACTACTATCCAAGGGAGAAGCTCACAGCTAAGTCCACGCCAAACACTCTGGCCAACTACCAGCAGCCCCCATTACTAAACCACAGAACAGTTAACTGGCCATTTACGCATCATTGAAAAATATTTCTATCCGGCTCCGACAACAGTGACAGCATCTCATAGTGTGAGCAGTGACGATACTAACTGCAAAGAATTGCTTATGATAATGATCATTCGTGCCTCTAGCCAATCACAATTAATAAACAAACTGACACATGACGTGCATTACAATGCAGTTTTTGCTAGTGTTATGTTATAGGGATTGCAGGTTTTAATTGCATTATGAATCACAATTAATTATTTTCTGTTTTTGTGTCTACATTATCACCACATGGCAATGCGGGCCTGAGTCAGGGTTTCAAAAACATTTCTTACTGATGTGTTCACATTCTTGTTTGAAATTCCAACATCTGAGTCTTAGGGAGGTGGCTCTTACACCAGATAACTTCTGAACGCATAAAATTCCATGTTTGCTTATTGTTTAGCTTCCACTTTCATTTCATGACAACACAGCTTGTGAAAGCAATGCTGTTGATCAGCTGACTCCCAAGACTCACATGTTGGAAATTCCCATAACCGGTTGAGCTCACCAGCGATAAAGTTCTCCTTTCACCTGCATTATGATGCAACAGTATTATAACTTCGAGCCCTTTAAAAAATAAACGAAGCTATGATAAATTTAGCAATCTCAAGCAAAGCCTCTGAAAGCTGATTTTCATATTGTACTCACACAAACTTAAATCAGTAGCTCCCTCTGAGATGGGGTATAGATAACATATATGTAGTTAGACATGCGAAAACTCCTTTAATGTAGTGCCAATGACGAAATGTAGAAGATCAACAGTTACATGATGTATAACTCTGTATGTGCATGTTTTCTTCATTTCTTTAGGGGATGAGCTCACCTCTTCGTACACCTCCCTGGCGGCGGCCCCACAGGGCTCCTCCTCTGGCTCCATTCCTCCTCCTGGCACGATCCATTGGTCTGGATGTCGACTGCTGCTCACTAATAGCACCTGCCAAGGAGAAAGGCCTTCATCAGGTCTCTCCTGCCGAGCCCGGGCTGCCAAAAACACGCCAACGGCATGCCCAAGTTCAGAGTCCATCACCACCGTAGGTGTCTGGTGGCGGCTGAGTGTGGCATTATTCATTGAGCAGGATGTGTATTGAACATCTTACATGTCATGCCAGTCATTCACTTAATTTCCTTAATGCAATATGAGCGTTTGTGGATTGGGCTGCAGCCGAGCATGTCACACCCTTTGCCACATAATTAACACAAGTGAATGCTGTTTAACGTTAAAGGTTCCTGCATTAAAAGCACCAATTGATACACATGAAAAACAAATACAACCACCTTTTTACTATCACAGTACTGTGGGTATGATGCAACACTATATCTGATATTTTATTTGACATATTTTCCCAACGCACTCCCTTTTCCTGCGAGAGATATAACCACAGAGGATGCAATAAAAGCAACATCCTCTTATTTTAGGTCGACTATATAATATAATCCAAAACAATTGAACCATGAACATCAACTACAACACTGACAACAATATAACATTAAAAACTTGAGGAGCTATAAAACATGACAAAAAGAAGACAAATAGCCGTCTAATCTGAAATAATCGAGCTAAAGCCACACACTATGTTTAACTGACCTCAAACTAATTTTTTGAGCATGGTGCCCCTCTGGAGATCTGCAGTGACTTGACCTTAAACTCTATCTGGCACCACACGGAGCCACATTAAGTTCACGTGTGTTTGAATTCTACCGGACATGTGCAGCCTCTACATTCTCCTGCAATATCTCTCTTGACAGCAAAGACTGGTTAGAAACTACAGGCAAACGCAACTGTGCCAGCAGAGGTTTCCCAATGCGAAGATGTGTCTGCATTCCTGCTGAGATCTGATATTGGAAGCATGAATATTTGTGAAGAGCGCTAATGATACCATCTTCAGTGCCGTCAAAGCTGGTCTCAATTGCACAGAAATTACAGTGATGAGTGAAACTTCATGCTGTTTGACCCTTGACTGTAACTCATTCTGTAACCGAGTTAAGAGCAAGATTAAACCCATAAGAAATCCCAGGACTCGGACAGAACTTCATTCAAATATTATTTTGACGCTCGCTGAGCTAATTCAGTCATCATGAATTAGCTCACTATTAAACAGCACAAATAGATCTTTTTACATGCTTTGCATCATTTATATAAAATCGCTTAAATGCATGTGGTTGTGACAAAACTCTTTCTCTGCCTCTGTTATTGCATTTACAAACTCTGGGGAAACCGTAGAACTTGTTATAACACAGGCAACTCTGTCAGTATTTATGTATGGATTTGCTGTCACATCACCTTCAGTGAACTGAATGTGCAGAGCTAGACCTTACCAAATCTGATTAGTGACATTTTAAATTAGGAAGACATACGTGCATGGTTAACATTATGATTAGAAAATGACTTAACTATAGACAATTGTATAAAACATGCAGAATATACATGCCAAAGGATGCAAAAATATGATGCATCCCGTAAAATCCTGCACCTTCCTACTTTGAGTTCTTACTTACAAAGTTTTACATAATCAATATTTTTCAGCTAACCTAGCATACAGTGCAAATAAAAAGTATTCACTGCCCACGTTTTTCTATTTTGTTTCATGTCTCGCAACATTTTAGTTGGCTTTTTCACACCCTGAGATGTAAAAAAAAAAGTTTAAGTAAAAGCAGATCTCTTATAAATGTAGAAATTCAGGCACTGTGCTAATTAATTTAATGTCCAACAGAGTGTTACACTGTATGTAACATTAATGTGGTGTAAAGAGTTTGCTGCATAAAGACGTTGATGATGATGATGATGATGAGGGGGCAAATGAATAGCTGCAGAGGACGAGAGCAGCGGAGAGTCTCATTTGGATCTGTGCAGGGCCCTGGGGGCTGTAGAAACACTGGTCGCTGCCTCACTGACACAAACACACACATGCATGCGCAATTTCACAGAAACGCCATGTGAAACACGTAGGCACTCAAAAACCACTGGATCAGCAGTTGCCTTTCTTTATGAAAACAAAAGCGCTTAGAGGAGGTTAATGACCCCAGCAGGCAGCACACACCTCAGTGAGAAATCAGAGTGAGGAAGAGATTCGAGTGAGCACATCCACATCAGCTCTAAGGTGATCAACACCTGATCACAATCACAGCTTATTTATATATATATATATATATATATATATAAAATTTCTTTTTTTAAATATATATATATATATATTTTTTTTTTTTTATAGTTATTGAGGTTCTTGTTTTACATGTGTGAAGACTTTTGTCAGATGTCAGGCATAACACTTGGGCTATTTTGTATTGGATTGTGCCTAAATTTGCCATATTGTGGTATATATTGATATTTCCAAGATCACATATATGATTAACGGGTCTGTTTTCGTACTAAATTTGCATTTTACTGCAAGACTCACTGATTAATTGGAGACATGTTTCTTATTCAGGGGATATGAACTTCAGCTGACATGTTAAGGAAGTGACTGTAAACCAGGCATGCAGACTGGACGGATAGTTTACCACATAAAGTGTGACACATGCAATCAAGGCGGGAATGACAGAAAGGGTCATGTGAAATGATGTGAGACCATTTCATCATCCTCCAGCGCAATTAACAATAATCAGAGAGACTTTTCGCATAATGTCAGCACTCTGTCACAGAAGAACAGAGGGGAGAGAGGGAGAGCGAGAGAGAGATGGGGGTAGAGCAGAGGGTAGGGGCAGGAAAGCAAATCTGTCAGGGGGCAGCAAGTGCCTGCACCCTGCACCTTGTTTCTATAAATTGCAGCTGATAGGTCACTTGGCGTTTAGCACACAGTGTAACACTCAACCCCCCAACCAGGCCCCTACGACCCCTATCACATGTGGTCCTGAGATGGGACTCCGTCACTAGGCAGACACATTGTGATCTAGGTTAGCCCCTGCCCCCAGGTTGTGACTTCTTCTATATTAACTCAGTCTTGATTATTCCCCCCCAACTGAAAACCCCCTTCATTTCAGCCGCATCAGATGAAAATAATAAATATGTTCTGGAAAGTGCCTGCACTCTTTCCATGCTTATTTTAAGAGTCTGTGTTAGCTGCAGACATATTCAAACCTGGTGATTTGTAATGTCAGTGACTTAATACTATAAAATCCCTATTCGAAATTCTCTAAAGTTCCTCATTAGCCACGTTGCCTGTTATGTCATGTTGGCATGATGCATTAGATGTTCAACTACGGAAATCCCTACTTTCATTTAAACGTGATCCTTTTCCAATGGGTGTGTATAAACTGAGTGGCCTATGCTAATTGTGCTTCAAGAAGTATAAGGTGGCACTAAACTTAATAGTTGCACGTATGAAATGCATCTGTCGACTGAGTCCGACTGTCGAAAGAGAAATACTTGAGCCCGCACGGTTCGCGCTGCCAGGACGCAGCGAGGATGCCTTGGCTCCGTGAATTATGAGTTATCTGGATTTCCTCTTGGACGGGAAATGAAAAGGATGGTGTCCCGCTGGGTGCTGGTTGCAGTCGGTGCCAGCTTGTAAGATCACCTGTTGTTCAATAGGTAAAAGATTTGGCCCTTCAGCCAAGTAATGTTCACCTCCGCCCAACACCTCAATTAAAGGCATCAGACACGTGAAGCCACGCACGATATTAAACTGGTATGGGATAAAAACAGGGTGGCAGTCAGCCAGAGTTCAGGAGTTGGCTAAATTGAGACTAAATGCTTACTCTTCTCAGTGCGAACAGTTTTAACCGCCAGCTTCGGCCGTCGGCGGACACGTCTTACCTCGTCCTCTTTTTCGTTTCTGAAACACAAACACGCCGCTCTTCTCTTGAACCCTTCGCCGTCGTACGTCCTGGTCTGGTTGGGCTTAAACTTCATCATTTATGTTGCCAGTCGTCGAGTGCCAGGAAACGTAAAAAAAAAAATAAAAAAATCTGGATTCAACCAGACCCTGAAGAAAGTAGCTTCGGCCGTCCGAGAGCGAGTGGGAGAGCAGGAGCAGCGTGTCCCGCCGAAATGTTCAAAATGTACGCTTCTTCAGAGAGTCCCAGTTACAAAGTATGAACTCGGTTCATCCATTCCTGGGCAATGTCAGACCGCGTCTGGTCGTATATTATAGTGACCATGGTGGTTTAGTGCCGCTGTCAACATCGCTCAACATCTGTGGTCGGCGAGCAGCTAGCAGCTGACCTGGGAGCTGCGCAACCCGCTGCCCGTCAGCTCCAGAGTTACACACAGCGGTGCGCTCATCATTAACACGTCGACTAATGAGCCAAACATGGATCAAGTGTCTCCATATAGGTCGCAGCTCCGCGAGGACGTGGTTTCAAGCCCCGTGACCACCAGAAGACTGATACCTTTTCCCAGAATTACGAATGCTGCTTTCAGGTGCCGCTCTTGAGATCTTCATCCCTGAACTACGGTGCTTCGAGCCTCTTCGTGTGAGGTACTAACAAAGCAAACCATTTGAAACTAATAGTTTGTGATGAGGGGGTTCATTTCAGACATTATATTATTTAAGAATCTATTTTTTTAATTAGTTCAGTGCAGCAGGTGGTAACACTCACTGTACTGGTTATTTACAGCAGCATGCCTCTCGTAGTGAAGTAATGTAACGATACACAGCTCAGGGCTTCCCTCTAGTGGATGTGGACTGTCTTCAAACCGCAAGATGTGTTCAAAGGTGTAAATGTTCAGAAGTGTTTGAAAAGGACAACGATGATAATGATTAGGTGGATGTGTATTCTACATTGTAGACTGTGTACAACATCAGGACAAAGACATTACAAACTGTAGGACACTCATATCAGGCAGCAACCAGAATAAGAAAGTGCTTTTAAAAAGGGAAGTCAAAAGTCTTGACTATGAAGTTATGAATGATCCTGACACACATCCAAAGCAGCACTATGGCTCACATGAGGATTAAAAGGTTTGTGAAAAGTCAAGGATCATACCATGCTCTCGAAAGACAATTAGTAAAATGTCAGGGGCATGGAAGCATGCAGGCTTCAATTTTCCAGGCCAGTGGGACAACTCTGAAGACCCCTTTGAACTTTTAACATCATCTGACTGAACCAGGCACATGTGGCTGGAGAAGACACAGCTCAGATGTATTCTGTTAACTGTGTGAAGGTTTTAGGCCTCACATTTAGAGAAGAGCATGAATGCGGCTTGATTTGCATTAAGGACTAAGTTAATAAGAGTATTTTTCAATGCATCATGGGAGAGTTGTAACTTCTTAATGCTTGAAATCAATAACGCAGTACATAATAGTATCATCTGCATAATCTGCCCTCAGTGGAGCCCTGGGTAGATTATACTAAAGTACCCAACAGGAATTCAGAATGGGCCACCTCAACCCTCACACACTGACGAAATAATAGTCCACTGGGAAGTAAAAAACCTCTAATTAAATAAAATGGTAATTTTATAATTACCAAAGGTGCGGTAATTTAACCTGTTTAATGTAAAGCAGAAAAATGAATGTTCAGTCCAAATTTAATGAGAGCTCAGCATTCACACAATAAGCAGAATGTGTTTTTTTGAATAGTATAAGCTAACTAGAAAAGGCAATTTCTGAAGAAATTGCGGTGTGAATGCTGGCTGCTGAAATGCTATCGCTAAGCTGAATAGCTGCTTTGAAACGTTTAATTATGTTGAAATGACTGAATGATATGAAAAATACTGAAATATAGAATTGACGTGGAATATTTTACTCTTAAGGTTTGTTGAAGTCTAACGGTAAACTGCATAGCTGCCTTGAACCGTTGAATTTCACTGAAATGACTGAATGACATGAGTAATACAGAAATATGAATAGTTAAATGTTGAATAATATTGAAATATATGAAGGATCAGAATACTTTATTAATCCCTGAAGGGAAATATCTTTTTGCACACTTGTACTGCTTGATGAAGTTATTCAGAAAAAGAATAAGAAACAGTTGAAAATAAATAAGAGAAATAAAAATAATATAAAACTAAGGATATATACAAAAATATATGTATAAATATAAACATTATTGCACCCTAAGTTATTGCGCTTTTGTTTAAATTTAGAGTCCAATGACCTCCTTTTCCTCCTCCTCCTCCTCCACCTCCTCACTGTCAGAGTGAGGAGTTGTATAGTTTGATGGCCACAGGCAGGAAGGATTTCCTGTGGCGCTCAGTAGTGCATTTAGGAAGGATCATCCTACTACTGAAAGTACTCCTGTGTCTCATGAGTGTGTTATACAGTG
>JAVQJD010017958.1:0-81516 GCA_036023655.1 Nannoperca australis | reverse complement strand
TACAGGCAGCAGAACGTTCTCCACGGCTTCTCCAGACCCTTTCACGTCTGTCACATGTGCTCAGGATGAACCTGCTCTCATCTGTGAAAAGCACAGCAGTGACGTACCTGCCAATTCTGGTGTTCTATGGCAAATGCCAATCGAGCTCCACGGTGCTGGGCATTGAGCACAGGGCCCAACAGAGGACGTCGGGCCCTCAGGCCACCCTCATGAAGTCTGTTTCTAATTGTTTGGTCACAGACATTCACACCAGTGGCCTGCAGGAGGTCCTTTTGTAGGCCTCTGGCAGTGCTCATCCTGTTCCTCCTTGCACAAAGGAGTAGATACGGTCCTGCTGCTGGGTTAAGGACCTTCTACGGCCCTGTCCAGCTCTCCTAGAGTAACTGCCCCTCTCCTGGAATCTCCTCCATGCTCTTGAGACTGTGCTGGGAGACACAGCAAACCTTCTAGCAATGGCACATATTGATGTGCCATCCTGGAGGAGTTGGACTGCCTGTGCAACCTCTGCAGGGTCCAGGTATCGCCTCATGCTACCAGTAGTGACACTGACCCTAGCCAACTGCAAAATTATTGAAAAAGTCAGAAAAGATGAGGAGGGAGATAATGTCAGTGGCCTCCACCTGTAAAACCATTCCTGTTTTGGGGGTCATCTCATTGTTGCCCCTCTAGTGCACCTGTTGTTAATTTCATTAACCCCAAAGCAGCTGAAACTGATTAACAACCCCCTCCGCTACTTAACTAACCAGAGCAATATCCCAGAAGTGTAATTGACTTGATGCTATACTCTGATTAAAAAGTGTTCCTTTAATTTGTTTGAGCAGTGTATATTCATTTCATGACGTAGACTCGTCCCAGCAGGTTGAGTCTTTGTCAGCATTAGCCTCTCAAGGTTAGGGTTAGGTTAGGGTCAATGGCGTGTTCAGCCATTTCCAACTTATATATATACATTTGGTAAGAAATGTTAATATTAACACTAGCATTGATTGTGTGTTTCATCCAAGTGCAGTCATATCATTTAGTTTACAGCTCATAAAGCATGTTTAAGTTTGCAGTACCTTTTTAAATAAGAAATACAGCTAAAGATAAAAGAAGCCAAAAATATAAAAGAAGCCACAAAGATGAAAAAGTAAAAGTGAGTTCAAACGGGTGTAAGATCCAGTTCAGAGGGATTCATCCATAAAAACTGAATACAGCCAGCTGGCCGACGTACACCTCCTGTGGCTGGCCCTGTCTGCGTTCTCCACATCAGTACTGGACTGGGATCGCAGACTCTTCACCGACAGAACATTTTGAAGTCTGAAAGTATCTTATCCTGCAACCGAGCCACATGTTGCACCCCAGAGAGCTTTCTCCTGTCCAGGCTTGTTTGGA
Source organism: Nannoperca australis (assembly GCA_036023655.1). Taxonomy (NCBI): domain Eukaryota; kingdom Metazoa; phylum Chordata; class Actinopteri; order Centrarchiformes; family Percichthyidae; genus Nannoperca; species Nannoperca australis. Next base: position 80,145 of record JAVQJD010017958.1, on the reverse strand, counting down.
CAAAAAAAGGGGCCCAATATCTGATATTTAAAACAACAATAACGCACATACATTTATCAATGCATTGTAGCAAGTGGCAAGAAGTAATGGTACGCAGGTGTGCACAAAATCAAAAATGCCAGTACTCCAAAAAAGTCCATACCTTAATGACAATGGGAAATGGGAAAACTCCATCCACTGATGAAGATGATCGAAACCTCCAGGACTGCTGAGATTGTTTGGTCAAGAAAGAACCTTTAAGCCAACATGAAGTCTTTAAAATAATAATAAACATCTATAATTCCATGATTACTGGCCAAAGTCCATCTGCTAATGAAGATCATGTGTTACGATCAAAAGCTCAGGAACAGTTACTACATGGACCTTCTGGTGAGATTATTTTGTTGACAAATAGGTAGTTTGTCGCTCAGTGCCTTCAAAAAGAAATCATGGATGTTTGACTCTACGGTGAAGGTTTGGTTGAGTTTAGGCAACTAAACCTACTTAGTAACATTTATGGAAAGATCAACCTCAGTTTAAAGAGACTAATGTTGACTGCAGGTAAGATATGAGCTGCAACCTTTGTATGCCTAGCCTTGAAATCTCAACTCCACTCCAAGTTGTTGTTGTCGACATTTCTGATCAAATGTATAAAAATCTGCATTTCAGTGGTTGAAAAAGGCTCAACACGCCATCTACTGTTTCAAATCAGCCCTGAACTTTACAAGGCCAAAACTGACAGAGTTGACCGGTTGGGACCTGTCTACGTCTTGAAATGTATATAACAAAAAGACTCTAATCAGTGTTAGTCTCCCCCATGTCTCCTGATCCACACGACTACTACATGTCATTTTTATTTCAAATTGTCTAACATGTATATTGTGCAATTGATACTATTTTGTATCCGGTGGCACAATTTCTTAACAACAAAACAAGCAGCCGGGAACATTATACCCTGCTCTGGATCTGTCAGTGAGGAGGGGGGGTTTTTGTGTTTGCGTGGGCTTCAATCAAACCACTCGGAGATTAGGTAAAGTGGAGACTTTATATTCTTCTTCAAAAGTGAGTGTGTTTTAACCCTTTGATGAAAGGCTGGCAGCATGTCCCGTGTGTTTTCCCTTCAGTCTGATTCACTCCAGCACCCAGAAACCTTTGAAAAAATTCAAAAAGAATCCAAAGCCAATCTGTCACTATCTGGAGGGGAAAACATTCAACATGGTGCTACTTGCTCCTCTGTGCGTCTGTGTTTATTGAAAACTCTATACTTTTTACTGACACAGTCACTTGGAAGGATGCTATGTATCAACACTAGACCAGCAGGGCAGTTTGCCCCGTCTGTACTAAAATATGTTAGAAAAAAGAAGGTTGCAAAGTGTAAAACAAGGAAAGAAGCATGTGAAGAAAATACTAAGAGAACAGTACAAGATTGAAATAAAGGCAACAGAGCATAAAATAATGCAGTGAAAGGACAATGAAGAGATGTACTGGTTTAAAGATGACATTAGGGAAGTCGAGAAAGTGAACCATCAAATTCTGTAAATGAAAAAGAAGCCAAGTGTGAAGTTGGAGCTCAGATTCACTTCTAAATCTGGTTACAATCTAAATCCGTATTTCTCTCTTGCACTCTGGAGAGCCGAGTTCTGCTGCTTTATTTACCTCGTCTTCATGAGACGAGCCAAAAGGAGGAGAACAACTATACTGGCGAGCATCCATCTGGCTGTACTCCAATTCCACAGAGAAAGTTTGAAAAGTCAACCTCTCTCTAACCTTACCGGCATCACTTCATTACTTCAGACAACATAAATCACCTCAATGTGAATGCATCATGTTTCCAACAAACAATGCTGATAGCAGTCAAATACCAGGGCTCTACATTCAACGAGCTTCAACAGCGCAATCATCACTTTCACTTTGGTGTTTGTAAACAGCGACGACGTGTGTTGTGGGCGGAGCCAAACTGGTGGCAGAAATGCATGTGGAAAAACAGCCAGCACCCCCGAGTCACATCAATTTCAGCAAGTGGACAGCCAGCCAGCTCAAAAGAAAATCCTCAACAACAAAGGCATCATCATCAGTTGATTTCAGTGTTATCAAGTTCCTTTTCAGTCCTATTTCTCATTAATGAAAATGCTACCCAACAGGGCAGCTGAAGAGGAACCACCCGTACGATTACCAGGTCCAGCTGCAGGTTTCTGTGTGTGATGTGCACTACAGCCACTGACTTTGTCGTTTGGACCAATCAGGTCGTGGTCATCGGTTGTATTGTGAATGATGAAGAGCCACGCCCCAGGCTGAACAACTCTTCGTCGACCAGAGCTGTTGACCCGGAGCATGGACCCCAGCCTCCTACATGATCACACACCGTACTGTCAACACTGCAACAGGCCAGACTATTGCAAGATGATTCATTGTGCAAAAGTCGTTTCCACTACAAGTGTGTCCAGATCACCAGAAGGGCGTCTGAGTGGCTTTGCAAACAGTACAATACCTAAAAAGGTAACACAGCTCCTCCACTGAAAGCAAGTTCATGTACATGGTTCTCAGTGGTCATCTTATCAGTGTACATTTGATCTACAGTGGGAGGTTTTACAAGCAGTCAATGTTGCTCCTAACCTCTATGGGTTTTGGTTGAAATATTCAAATAATAAAAAAACATTGAATGTAGAGAAAGTTCAATATACTTAAGAATTGTGTATATTTCCATCCCAAATGTTGTGTTTATTTGACAAAATGTCCTTATTGCTTATTGCAGCACCTACATACTTAAGGTGAAAGGACTAATTAAGTAGTGGAGTGTTTTTGAAAGGGTCCCATTACACACACCCAACTCACAATCTTTAAGAGATCAGGAAGAATATAGATAAAAATGCAATGGCCTCCCAAACATGTAACAAGTTACTATCAAATGATAAATACTGCAGATTACTGGACAATAATGCCAGACCACTCTAATCAGATTGCTTGCATGGGTCATTGTGGACCTACCCATGAGTGCATTATCACAAAAGGAGGATCCCTGGGCTAACAAGCATGTGTGAAACTCTTACTAGTAACAAAGCTCCTCTCGACAGTCTGGAAGCTGCGAGTCTGTTTGTTCCATAGTGGAGGACCCTTGAGCTGCAGTGAGAGAGCCACAGTGGACTTCTCTTTCTCTTCCTATTGAACCTATAACCAAAACAAATAAGGATCAAGCAATATTAGTCAACACACACTTCCACCATTTGGTAAGGTAACATATATAGCAATGATAGCAAGAAAATTATAGCAAATCAAGGGAGAAGGAGCTTCAATACACCAACTCTGCCTTGAATGTGTAAACAATGAGGAAACAAAGTCTGGACTCTCTGTATACATAGATGCCTCCCCTGTAAGACACCCTCAGTCATTACGTGCTAATATATTAATATAATATATTATGTGGTCCCAAGGCGTTGCCCCAGTTACGTTTGTGCTCATGGTGTAAAGAAAATCTCATATCACAGATACTCTATTACTGTATGCTCCATTCAATCAATAAATGCTTGCTGCTGAGCTGCTGAGAGCTAGATGAAATAAGGTGTGACTAACTGGGGCTAATATCACTATTTAATAGGCTGAGCTGATCAATGTTCATTGATTTTACCTTTGTGTGTGACAAAAATGGAGAAAACCTTGCCTGATATGAAATGAACACTGCAGAGAAGAGAATGATTTCATCAGTCCAGTCCACCCGTTTAACGGCTTGCAACCATAATCATCTGTGTTTAGCTTTAAAGGGCGTTTTTGAAGATGGCATTCTATAAAAAAAGAGGGTCATCTTTTTCGCATTCCTGTTTTGGCACAATGCATTTATTTTCCTTATTCAGGTGATCTCGCCCATTTTCCTCAGGAACGTATAAACGTGTTTCCGCTGTTCTTCAACTGCACTGACGTAACCGCGACATCCACTCCAAATTGTCTTTTGTGAATTGAGTTCTTGCACAACATTTTCATCTTTACATACTTGACCTCCTTCGAGCGAACGTGTTATGAGAGGCGTTTACCATTTACAGTTCAGAGAACACTTGTAACCTGTTTTGTCCTGCGCCCTGTGGGTCACTGTGACACTGGACACTTTATTAGTGTCGAACTCTACTCGACCAGGCAGGGACCTCCATCTGCGTTAAGAGGCTACTACAGTTTTCTTCAAAATGTCAGCACAGTAATTCAAAGGATGAGTGAGTCGACAACATGCCCGTTTCCAGAAAGTCCACGTTTTTCTAATTGTGTTATACACCTGCAGCGCTGACAGACAGCTGTGGAAACTCAGTGTGGCTGCATCATATTTTCTACAACAAAACTTTCTTTCAGTGATCGTTTGATAAAAAAATATTGTCCTGGTAAACAGACGTTTCGGTTGACTTCATAACCGAGTGTAGTCAGCACGTTCAGATCCCCGACACCCAGACAGAAGTTTCTGTCCATGTTAATGCCGTTCCCTCAGGCGTTGTCTCACTTTTGAAAAGTTGCAAAGCAAATGATTCTGAGTTTCTATTATCGGATGCAGCTGAAACAGCTGTGGGCAAAAGCTGCTTAACTCAACAAATAATTATTTACAGAACATATTTGTGAATGTGAAAATGATTTGGGCTTACCCGAGCGAGAGACACCCAGTTGGTAAATTCATGGATTCACTAAGGACTTTATTTGCAAAGAGCAGTGGAAAACAAACATTCAGGAGTCAGCTTCTCATTTCTTCTCACATCGAAACGTTGCTGCCAGCAGGTTGTAAATGAATGTTTATTCTGTGAGTGACTTGACGGCAGGCCAAAAGGAAATGTGTCTGTTTGGTGGTTTAAGTGCTGGAGAGTCTGGAGAACCTCCACTCTCTAACACCAAAAGTGGACTGGAGTGTTTCTGTGGTTCCCACAACACCAACATTCAATCCACGGCAATTTCCAGAGTTATTCTACAGGATAAACTGTTTTTCTTCATAATCTGAACTTTTCATCTAAATAGTTTTGAACTAGGACCACCGGGTATTTGAATACAATAGCTCCTGAAAAAAGAAAAGTGAGCACCTGTCCCTTAATGTGCCAGATACATATTTTATTAACATTGCATGTATTCTGCTGCAATGTATAGAAATATTTGTACTAGGTATATTGAGTACCATGTGCAAACATTTGAGTGAATCTCGGAATCAAGGCCATCTTCAGTTTAAACTTTTTTTTTTTATCTATCAGAAAGCTGTTATTGGTCGTTACTTAGGGATGAAAAAACTGTAGGATTTATTTGGTAAAATTTTGGATTTTTCTAATAAAAGGCAGACAGAGAACAGGTTGCAACTGGCAACAGAAAATGTATTATTTTAAAAGTTTTAAACCTGACAGCAAAAACACTGAAAATGATTTGTGGGCGGATCACAGATGGAAAATGGTGGTTTGCCAGATCATAAATAATAATTACTGAAATAATTACTGACAGTTAAAATAATGTATTTGATGTATTTTTTGTATATTAAGTTACAAGAAATGTCTTGGCTTTTCTGATGTGAAAGGTGTCAAGTTAATACTTGTCAGTTTTCTGGCTGTTGTTCAGACAGAACAAGCAAAAGGTTTTAGGACATTATTTATGACATGAAACTGACTTCTGCAGCCAAAGCAAAGCCGAGTGCTGGCAGAGAAGGACAAGAATACAAAAGACACATGTTTGCAGAATGAAGATGAATAAATGTACTGTAGCTACACCACATAGAAAGCATTAAGGTAATGAATGGCACTGCATTGACAATTTGACAGATTTATAAATCTAGCCACACTTGGAAACAAAATCCAGCAGTCCTCTACTGTATATCAACTTTCACATACTGTACATGCCGACTTGTTGAAGGGTTCACGTCCACTTTCACCACCAGTAACTCCTTTGGGCCAAGTGTGGAGCTTAATCCTACATGGTTTACTAAAAGCCCTCGTCTTCTCTAAAACACTCACATACCAAGAAACATTAGCTTTCATTGAGAACCCCATTGTGTCTCCTCTTTCCATCTATCACAGGAAGAGGGTACCATTTTACAATTCGAACCTATTAATGCACTCTGCTGTACTCCACTTCACCAGCAGTGGTACAATATTTCAATCAGCAAAAACTGCAGACCTTCAGCAGTTGGTTTCATGTATAGCCTGCAGCATTAATGTACTGTGAACCCAGCAGAAGTGTTAATTTTGGGTGCAGCCAAGGTAGCATGTAAATCAGGAGCATTAATCCTCTCATCTGTTGTGCAATCAGCCACTTCAAAAACTGCGATCCAGTACAGAATTCAAGGCTGGGACCTCGGTGTTCAGGCATGGCTTTAAATGCAAAAATGAAATAAAAAGATGACCCCATAGAAAGGGAAATGTGGCAGCTCAAACAGTCCTTAAAGTGCCTGGAGCCATGTGAGTTGAATATAGAGTAAAGTCTATTGAACCTAATATGAACCATCTATCAGTCATTCATTCTCCTCTACTGCAGATGGAGCTCAAATGATGGAAGGTTCAGCAAACTAATGGCTACAGATCAATTCTCCACTCAATGAATGAGATCCCTGCTAAGAGGTTTACATGAATATCAAGTTACCCTAACTAACCTGAACAGAACTTTGTTGATCCACCTCTTTGGTCCAGACTGAAACCTTTCAAAAACAATGGGATGGATTGTCGTGAGATTTGGTTTCAGCCCCTCAGGATGAATTATTCAAACAACTTTGGTGATCCTGACTGTTTCATCCAGCAGCATCATCAGGTCAAAAGTTTAATTAAAATAATATTGACAGATTCATTGATGAGGGGAGAGAAAGAAGGATGACATGCAAAACAGGTCAGACTCAAACCTGTAATATATTGATTACATGGTCAGCATGTTAATGCCCAATAATGACAGTGATAATCAGTTTGCTTAATTAGTCCCAATTTGTATTCATTAAGCGTCTCTTGATAAACTGGATGGGTTGGGTGGATGGAGTTACACTTTTGCTGCAGTAAATGTTTTTGCTAACTTTATGCAAAGTGCCTTTTATGCAACGAGCTGCTGCCCGTGGCCGTTTATCATAAGATATCTGCACTTTTACACCCTTCAAACTTCACAACTCCTGTCCACATTTCTTCGTTCAGTTTCATATTGAAGTTTGAAGCCCTCTGTGGTGATGTTTGAGGTGCAGTAAACATGATGACAGCTGCAGCAGCTGTGAAAGCCAGGTACATTGTCTGCTTAACAATTTATGCCGGTGTTCCACTTAAAATACTATTAATCAAGGTCATTATGAAATCTAGTGCAAAAAGAAATCTATTAAGTCAGTTTTATCAATTAAAAACGAGAAACCTCAAAAGCTATAAATGTAATTTAGGCTGTATTCATACTTTTGAAAAACAACAACGGGGGTTTATTGTCAGTAGCACAATACTAAGAATGATTAGTTACTGGCTCATTTTAAAACTATTTTTTCTCATTTAATTGTTCTATTAAAATCTGGCGCCTTGGGACTTCCATAGGTTTGGGGTCAACCCGGCCTCTCTCGTGCTTCAAATTGGATTATGTGAATATCTCATTCAATCACATCACTGGACTACTGTGTGTGTGTGTGTGTGTGTGTGTGTGTGTGTGTCCTCATCAGCTTGTGTTTTTGCAGTGGGTGTTAGACGATGCTGTGTTTTACAGTCAGTACAGTAATCTGTGGAACAGCAGAGCGACCATCTGTGACCTGTCTTCTCTCTATCAGCTTCACATTAGACTGTTCTTTTTTTTTAATAGCAGACTCTAGCCATTTCAGCGACAGCAGCTGAAATGGGTCAGGGGTCATCAGTCAACCATTAGCCCCCCCCCCTCACTCCCGACGTCACCGAATCAACTACAGAGGGACCCGACAGTAAACCCTCCACTTGCTCTGTGAGCGGCTGGCTGTGCGCATCCTACCACATGAAGCTCTCCCCAGCCACGCACCTGAAACCGGACTGATACTGAACGCAGCGCGGGACGGAGCTTCACGCCTTTTTTTTTTCACCCACGGTCGCGTGTGTAATTTCTTTCTCTTTCATCTGCGTATGTCTCATTCAGTGGAAAGTGGACATTTTTTTACTTTTCTGTTCCTCAGAGCTCACAGCCCGTCGTCAGCTTGATTTGAAATAAACCAAAAAGGTAAGACAAATGTATTAGTCATTTACTTCCAAAACAAACGATGAGACTCCCGGTGCCACGGATGTGGCTGCAGGTAGAGATTCATCTGAGAAATTATTTTTAAACTCATTATATTTTTTTATTGAGTTATTAAAGTTTGAATCGGATTAATTGCCGATAAAGCTCATAAAGTGCGTGTTATCGGCTATGAAGAAACAGATCAGGACAATAACAAGCGTCTCGGTGCGCGCTCCTGCTATTCTCCTACTGCCTTCTGTCCAGGCTCCGCTTTGAGGCACCGCTCTCCATTTGGGCACAAAAGCATCTTTGTCCAGGAGTGGTCAGCCATGTGCGTTGTTGCGCACCGCCTGTTCCTTCACGTTTGCAATCCTGGGCTCAACCGCGCAATTTCGTGGGCCAAAGTTCCCAGCAGAGGAGAACAATCAGGAGCAAAATAGCTCCGGTATTATCAGCACGATTCTCCATCAGCGCGCGTGAAGCGCAGCAACTGCTGTGCGCGCAACGTTGGCACAAAGACGCAGCCCCCATCTCTACATGCTCTGGTCTTTACCCCGATCCCCCAGCGCAGGTCCTGTTTGCTGTTGGTAGAAGTGAATCAAGAAAATTCCCCTTAATGCTGCCGAGGGGAAATCTGGGGCGTTGCTACAATACATGCTGGCCATTGAGGGCTGGGGGGGGGGGGGGTAAATCTGGCTGAGGAGACCAGTCTGGGGGCTTGATGAGCAGGAGTACAGTTATATATAAAAAAACCCTTCTTTGATCATTTTCATTATGTGCCATGCAGGATGTTGAGCTGGAACATGGGACACATTAAAAACAGAGGAGTTTTGCATTGAAACACAAACACACACACACACACACACACACACACACACACACACACACACACACACACACAGCTTACTTACATACAGCCTACTGTTGTTACAGTGGTTATTTCTGTGCATGCAGAGAAGGAATCTGACTGAAATGAATGACACTTAATTATACTGCAACGTAAAGAAACTGAATCAATGTGGGCTGGGGATTGTAGAGGGTTTGTGAACATAATGTAATTCTTCCTTGCTCTCTTTTTTTAAAGCTGAATTTGCACTTTATTTTCCAAGGGAAGGATTATTCATATCAAACAAATACTGCCTACACAACCTTTAAGTCAAACTGTTTAAAGCAAACCATATCCAGATGATATGTGGATCAATGCAGTTCTTACTGAACACGTCTTCAGTGGTTATGACACCAGGATTATCTGATCTCCAACATTTTGAGATACATGGCTCTTCCCCCATTCCACCTCCAGACGTATGCAGCTTAAGCAATTGTGCTAAAGATGCAAAGCTTTGAGATTTAGCATGAACAAGGCCATGAGTTAGAGATAATTCTATTCCTCTCAGGATGGAAAAAGCCTCTGAAACATTTCCTGGATACTAATGATTTCCATTAAAACCCTAGAATGACTGAAGTTAGCTGCACTTACAGGGGCAGACACATTTTACTGACCAACACTGACAATGACATTGTGAGAGAGCAAGAACTGTACGAAACTAAACAATTCCTCTCTTAAACTGTTGTGAAATAAAATTCACTAGCTGAGGGTGAAAAGAGTTTTCCATTATATTTCCCATTCCCATATAAGTTCCCATTATATCGGCAGCGGACTGTGGAAGCAACTTACTGAATCTTATAAATAAAAAATGGACAGGGAGCAATTTCTTGTCTTTAGCAATCAATGCTTTTACAATCAATGCACAGATTTTGAGATCAACATGCTCCATGGTGGGATGTACTTTGATTAAGCTCATTATTTGTCTGTTTATTAAATCAGGCATGTGATTGGCAAAGGACAAAAAAAGCAGGAAAACTTAAACTTTGGGTGCTGGGCTGGAGTGAGATTTGGAAAGCATAGGCTTAACCATGCATATGCACACGCACACGTTATCACGTGCACATATGGACTCAAATCACCGTCAGGGTTTTTAAAAAGTAAGCACCACACACGTGGCGAGAGTAGGACCTGATATTGTAAGATTTAAGGGCATAGCCTGACTTCGCCACCCTGGGAAATAATCACAATATTAGACACACTAACCGTTCATTCAGTAATGAAAGTCAACGACTGGTTGTTTCCGCTATCAAAACTATACAGTTTTATTAAATGTTCAGTAAGAACCAGAACTTATCTTACTCCAGGCACATACATTAATACATTAACACACACAAATGTACACATGTACATACAGTCAATCACTAGCTTGCTTGCTTGAACCACTAATATAAAATAATTATATAAAATCATCAAGGTCCTCAAATCCTCTCCATTTTCACAACAACCCCCAACTCCCTATTCTTTTTGTTTTTTACCGATCTGCTTGATTCACGTGGGTCACACAGAAATCAGCAATCGGACACTGTATCTTTATAAAATTGTAAGTTAGGTAATACATAGTCAACTTTACAGTTCTTTATATCATACAAATACAGCTCAAGTATCTGTAGGCACGTGGCTTATTTAAACCCTTGGGAACATAGAAGTAAAGTAAATCCCTTTCTGCTTTAGAGAGTTTAAACCAGTGCATGGACCGATTAAAAATAAATCATCAAATTCTGATGCTTAATCAGGAAGATGTCATCTGAAACCATCTGTCACCCCGGGTTCAACACCAGATCTGACACATAAGATTCAGGCCAAAGATGAAGAGAAATAAGTGAAATGAGGTTGAATCCCACAATGTGTCACTCATCGCAAACATAAAACAATCTGATTGAGGGGAATATTGTGGATCTGCCACATTGTTGGAGTATGCACAAATCACATTTAGGCTGGCATTTGTCTTCTATTTATTATCTGAAATGACTGACGTGTACGCTTTTTTGTTCTTTTTGGCAAGAAAATGGCAGTTTCTGCATGAACCCTTTTACTTCCTTCTGCACGAGCCCTTTCATGCAAAAGGATGTGGAAAAGCATTTTGCAAGTGAGTGGCGACATTGTTCACTTTGGATACAAAAAATCTCTCTCTGTCAGGGTCCTTGTTTGTGAGGATTTCAATTTAAAGCCCTCTGATCATATTAGATTTTTATATTACACATATTATAAGTGCAAGTCATTTTACACTTACAATATTAGCCATAATCATGTCAGCCTGCACCTCATATACACAGCATTCCTGCTTAAAGACCACGAGGACACATATGTTTCTATAAATAAATTATTTTAAATACCATGATTATAACTGCAGAGTTGGTGTCCACATCACAGAGGGTCTGCCTCGGGCACTGCATACTGACTCAAGGGTGAGAAATGCCAGAGAGACGGTTTCATCTCAGATTCTTGGGGAAATTCCAGGTACCCCAGAGAAATTTCTCCTCCTGCACCATTGAGAGCATCCTGATGGCGTACATCACTGCCTGGTATGGAAACAGCACCAAACAGGAGCACAAGGCACTGCAAAGAGTGTTTGTTTGGCAGCAATACTGATGCTAGGAGAATCATTAACGATCAGAACAACCCGGATAACAGGATTGTCTCCCTGTTGCGGTTGGAAAGAAGGTATCGGATACACCAGGCCTGCACTGAGAGCTTCTACCCTCAGGCCATCACATATCTGTCTTTCAAAGTCTTTCACCAGATCCTTTAATTAGCCACCCATGCCCTCTATTTGCCCATTCCAGTTTTATTCACACTTATTCAACTCCTCAGCAGCAAAACCACTGTTCACGTTAACCAACTTTGAGGTTTATCACTGGCAGTGACGTGAAGCCAAACTCCAGAAAATGGCTCGTACTTTGGTCATATCAGTCATAACGAAGAGATTTTAGGTGACAGAAATGATTAAAGAAATATTTTAAAAGGCGCAAATGTCAGCAAAGCACAGAAGGGCAGCGTGACAGCTAATAAATACTTTATCTTCCATGTATATTTTGCTATTGTCCTCAAGCACTGTCACATGAGTAATATCCAATCATGATCACAAACATTATCAGACATAATGAGCAGGATTCATAATAACAACAGCTACACATACTTGATGGAAATCTCTACTTCATCATTTCACGGATAAATGCTTTCAAAGTTGTTTACTTGCTGTTGTCTTGGAGGAAAAATCCACTTTAAAACCTCAGAAACAGCCGTTACACACAGAGAATGCATTTGCAGCTCTGGACCCTTTGTTGGAAACAACAGTCATTTTCTTATTTCTCTGGAAGTGACAGGTTCCAGTGGCGCTACAACGGATTCAGACAGCCGATGACATTCGCCATGACTGCAGAAAATGTTAATTAATGTTGACTATTTCAATTTTAGTTGCATAACTAAAAGGAATTTTAAATGTTTTAAAAGTATGAGTCTGTAATGGAAGCTTTGTCTGATTTTTTTTATACCCTCCAGTGATAAACAGCAGCACAAATAAAACAGCATCTACTTAGTGGCAGGATGTAAAAGATCTGTCTTCAGTCACTTAATGGGTTCTGGTACATAGCATGGGGGAAATGCTAAATAGGAAATGGCTACTAAAAATAGACTATGAGTAGGAGGATCCATATATAGGCTTAGTGCTGTAACAAATTAATGTATGTATTTATTTTTTGATGAATCAATTAATCTAAAACACTTAAGGCTTAAAATATTTATTTATCAAAATTACATTGTCTATGGATCAACCATCAATTTAATGTTTATGAACTTGTCCGACTGTTGTAGTCTTACTAAATTTCCTAACTATTTCCAGTTATTTTTTCTAGCAAACATGCGGAACATTCCCATGTTCTAGCTTCTCAGTTGTAAGGATTTGATGCTTTTTTATCTCATGTGATCATAAACTCCAAATCTTTGGACAAAACAAGCAACTGGAACTGGTCGTCACCATGGGCTGTGGGAAATTGTGACAGGAAATTTGTATTTTCAGCCATTTGTAAACCAAATGATTAATCAAAAATATACGGGCAGATTAATGAAGTAATTGTTGATATAATAATCCAGCCCTAGTTTCAACCATTTTAAAGTATCAACAGTAAACATCAGGTTTTGGCAGCAAACCATCACAATCAAAGAGCAAGGACTTCTGTACAAACTCATAATTTTGCATTGACATTCAACAATCAAGCAGCCTCAGCCCTCTTCATGTTTGAGGATCTCTCTCTCTCTCTCTCTCCAATTTTCTTTCAAGGGAAAAAAGAACCCCTCTCTTCTATTATTATTGCTCTCTCATCACGTGTTCAAAGCAGCAAACAAATAAATAAGTAAGGCTCCTTCTCTGAGAGCTGCTAAAAGTAATTTCGGGAAATTTAGAGAACCACTAACTTAAGAAGAGGCTGAGGGTAAGTAGGCACAACAATCGCACTTCATCAGGAAATACAGTAACTTCTGACGCGCACTGAGCAGCGCGGATTGATGTTCCAGCAGAAAAAACAATGCTTCATCTCAAATCATTTGTCTTTTCTCAACATTAACATCATCATTACAGTATAACGGTTGAATTTCTTTGCTGAAGTCCGTTCACTGTAATGTCAGTTACAGTCATCAATAAGGCAGCAACTGTAATGTTTCAAACGTCAAACTATCTGGTTGGAGAAGACAGCAGCTAACGGACAACCGTTTCTCCACTTCCATATGCTTACAATATTTCCCATGTAATTCATTGAACCTGGCAACAGAACACATAGTAAGCATTTCAATTTCTAGTTTCCATTATGGGATTAAACAATCTGTTGGGCCGGGATGAAGAAGCGTTCAAAAGTGCTCCAAAACTGAAACCTCTTCACACATAATCTGAACATGGCCAAATACAGACATTTCACAGTAAACTCTTCAGGCAGAACGCAACAATTAATCATTAAACGTTTTGTTAGCATGAATACAGAAAAATGCATTGTTGTTATATATTTCCAATAGTGTCACTTTCAACGTTTTGTTTGTTAGTTGAAGAAATCGTTTTCTCCCTTTAACTATTAGGCATTTGTAAAACTCCCTCGTCCATACCATGCCTTCAATACTTTCCCATTCTATGAAACTGCACAAGACAGTAAGCTTATTCACCACGAAGTCATGCTTGTCTTTCGTTTTTCAGGTTTAAAATGAACGAAGGACGTGAGAACAACTTGACTCAACTGTATGACAACTGGACATTTTACAACAACTCCTCCGTGGAGTCCGTCATACCCAGGAACAACATCACCTATGTTGGATTTTACCTTCATCAGCCATCCGCAGCAGCCATCTTCATCGTGTCCTACCTGCTGATCTTCCTCGTGTGCATGGTGGGAAACGGAGTGGTGTGTTTCATTGTGCTGAGGAGCAAAAACATGCGGACTGTTACCAACTTGTTCATCCTAAACCTGGCTGTGAGTGACCTCCTGGTTGGGATTTTCTGCATGCCCACAACTCTTCTTGACAACATAATAACAGGTGAGCAGAAGAGTAACTGGAAGCTTTTCATTGCGTTGTTGTTGTCCACTAGGAATATTGTCACTGTGAAGTTGGGCCGTTTCAACGCTTTGGTCTGACAAAGATTGGATGGATCCATCCAGGGCCGGGTCACATTTTCCACATGTTCCATATTCAACCCCATGACGAGAACTCGAACACTGTAACCTACCCTCAACAACTTTTAGGTTCATTTCCATGACATTCTGTACAGATGTTCATGGTACCCAGAGGGACGAATCCTTATGACTTTAATGATCCCCCTGATTTTTTCTCCAGTGCCACCAGCAGGCTGACATTTGTGGTTTTGAGGGAAACTATTGGTTGGATTGCCTTTAAATTTGGTAGACATTTAAGTTCACCTTAGGATGAACTGTAACAACTTTGGTGATAGCCTGACTTTTGATCTTGCGCCACCAATAGGTCAACAACAAACAAATAAATAAATAAAAATCGAATTGAACACCTCAGTTAATGAAAGGATGCCTCATAAAACAATGACCTAATTACTGTCAGCCTCAGTTGCAGTTAAATACTGAGATGGTTTGCTAACATGCTACAAAATCTTATCTACAAACATCTGTAATTAGCAGACAGTCTGTGCCAAACAACAACTAATGAGTCTGGACCAGAAACGTCCCACAATTCTCTGGAGATACAAACTGGGGATTAACCGCCTCGAATATCAATCTGAGCTTTAATCTACGCATGTAAACACTTAAATTCCTATTTGGAATATCCTAACATTAGTATGTTAGCATTGAGCTTGAACAAAGTTTGAGGTTGACAGATAATCAAGTAAATGTGACAAAGTCCAGCTTTGTTTAATGAAACCTGAGCCAAGTTTGACAACGTAGAGCTGAGACTGAGGTACCCTAAAATGGCCACCGTGCTGAGAATAAACTATTTAATGTGACTTTCTTTACTATCTCTACATGTTTTGCCCTGGTAGATATAAAAATATATGTAGCAAAGATGTCACTTTGGTTTTCTGGTGTGCAATGCAAAGGCTTTACAGGGCTGTTAGCCTTGCTTCATGTTTGATTAACATTGATCCTTTATCATTGATATTATTTAATTCACTGCAGGGCCGCCTTCGTTTTTCAGTTTAGACTCACAACTCTATTCCAGCCATTCAGCAACAGGTCTGTGCTCGTGCACAGGACTTCTGCCGACTTCTCTTTCTCTCTCTCTCTTCCACGCCCTTACCCACGAGGAACAGAGCTGCACCATGATAGTAATGAAACGTAAATAACATCAGAGTATAATATCAGCAATCTCTTGAGAATCGTTCACCCCTCCTTTAATATGGACTACTAAAGGTTTATGTCGAGGCCTTGAATCATGCCATGATCATGGACTGACCAACTGTTTTGTTTAAACAGCCTGCGGTGATCAAAAGTAAAGACGGCTCAGAGGAAGTGACATTGTGATATGTCGTGAAGGCGACAGTCTTCGCTGCACGCAGACCAGGGCTTTCTACACAATGTGCTGATTGGACTTGACAGTTGGCTTTCAATGACACAAATCTGATATGAGTGATTCTTAAGGCGAGTAACAGTAGCTGAGAGTTGTCTAGAGGTTGTCTACAGTAGCTGCACTGCTTTCTTACGGGATGACTTCCTCTTTTCAGTACCAAAACAAAAAACTATAAAAACCATAATTCAGGATAATCCAAGTGTCCTCTCAAGTGACTTCAAATCAACTCTTCAGAAGTCGATAAACGTGGATAAAAATATATCCACACACACACAATCTCTGGCTTTCTGAAATAAGTTTGATTTGGATCCAACACAGTGTGGAAATAAAGCCTGCGAGCATGTCCCCTTTTTTTATGCATAAGAATGCCAATTAAATGACAAAAGAACATGCTGCGGCTGCAGTGACCGGAAACTACTAAATTGCCTCATTCACTTCCAGATATTCAAGAGCGGATACTACAATTAAATAAATAATCACACCCCGATTTTGCACCTATTGCTTCTCCACCAGAGCAGCAATAAAAGCATAATCAGTCAATATTGTCTGAATCAGAAACATGGAGTTTGGGTAAATCCAGCTGAGGGCTTTGTATGATTAAATCCCTGCTGCAGTGGCATAACTGAAATATGATGGACCGCTTGCAGCTACCAGGAATAAACAAGAACGAAAGGTTATTAGCTTTCCAGTAGATGTTAGCCTTAACAATTATGCAAAGCTTTATGAAAATCTCTTTGGCAGAGAACATCCATCTTCAGCCGTTCAAGAAGACACAAGTGAACATCTGCTGCACTGTTTAATAATGTTGTCGCACTCTTTATTTGTGCGTGTGGACAATTAATTTATTAACAGTGTGGTGCAGAAATGTAAAAGTAGAAATGTCTTATCCAAGTGAAACCTACAGTGTAATTCCATCATGTTTGCTCATATCTGACATGTTCCGCAACAGACTGGTGAGGGAGCGCTGAAATCTCCACCTCCACATTTGTTGAGACCTTCAAAGAGATGCACACTTCTGCTGCACTTTGAGATAACTTAACTAAATTATCTATAAAAGAGGGGGTGGGGGGAGTAACATTTTAATGAACCTATGACACCTGATTCCTGATTTTATACATGTAGTTATATTTAGGGTGACATTGTTTAGAGCCGGTAGTGGAGGTAAAATTGTTTTGTGTTTTTTTTTTATTCAGTGGGTGGTGCTCACAGGTGAGGACAGGACATGGGGTAAACCCAAAAGGGCTCACTCCCATGGGAGTATTAATATGCCCTGAAGATTCGATCGCATTGAGCCTATTAGATTTTGAGGCATTTTAAGCTTCCAAGTACCTGACATGTACAGCTGGTCATCATACCAAACTGAGCAACGAGGGAATAAGATCCTTCCTTAGGGAGGAGACCAAGAAGCCAAGAGAAAAGAAAACACCACTCTTTGGCTACCAAGGAAGATGCTGCTGGAAGCACCACAGTCAGAGTAGCACTCCTCGTATCTGAGCAGAGCGGGAGGAACAGAGAAAGTGACGCATGGAAAAAAAGGGTGATGTCGAGTTGCAAAAGGCCACATGTAAGACTCAGAGAGCAGACTCACTCAGATGTAACGTAAAGCACTGTGTCAATCAGAAACTGGGCTCATTTCATCACCAGACTACCTGCAACTCTCCCCAGAAGCTTTGGGATGACCACCTCATGCTGCGCAGTGCTTTTCACCAGCAGGGAGTGGGACACTCAAGACGGCCAATGACATTTGATCGGGCAATGAATCACAATCGAAGGCCAACGATGTGGAGTGTACAGCTGAATACTGAGAACCGTCAGAGGGACAAGTACTGGTTCAAAATATACTTTCTAGACTTCAGTGGCTTCAAAAAGGAAATCTGGCCAGAAGATTTAAATCTCCTCTGCACATGTTTTTCAGTGATGTGACGATGTGTGTTTGCTGTTTATGTTCTAGAGGAAACAAAACCCAAGATGAGAGATCAGTTACACAGTGCATTATGTGAGCCTGTCTGTGTTCTCTCATGACTGGACAACTAGGGATCTGCCTTTGTCTCTCAAAGAAAGCTTTCATCTAAATGTACCATTAGGGTGTCACAGCGCATAATTAACAATGATGGGGGATTTTAAATGGAGGACGAGATGAAAGTGACAACATGAGCCAAAAGTGGTATCCATATCTGCTCACCATCGGTCATCCTTTTGCTTTTTAACCAAATACTGTGGATAATTGGATGCACATCACCCTGCATAACTTCTATAGCTTAATAAATAACACGTTGGTTCTATTCGGGTTGCATTAACATATCAGAATTTACCTTTTGCATTTTTTTGTGGATAGAAAGATTTTTTTTCAGAAGCAAACTCAGCTCTCTTACAACAACAAAGAATCAGTACATGAGGCTAATGCCTGTGATAGTCTTCTTAAAAGAAACAGATGCTGTACTCTCCCTGTGGGATGTGATACCAGACAAGCAGCTGGTAAGCAGCTCAAGATACACTGAAGACAACATTTTTGAACTGGAGTCTGCTCTGGGGGTTTTAGTTTTGACAAAGGACTAGGAAGCTGTTTACAATCCGACACAATGCAGAGAAAAGGAACAAAGTTCTGCATGTTTCTTAAAAAAAGAAAAAGATGTGAAAGCTTAAAATAACTGATTATATTTCACTTAATTGTTATTTTTACCATCTAATTATCAAGTACATGCATCATCTCACCCAACAGAACAACATTGGTTTGTTACACTCGCTTCTCTATAACTAGACTGAGCTGCACTTCTGCTGTGTTGGTCACAGTGAGTTCACACATGTGAGTTAAATATGAGTGTCACAGCAAAGGGTCTGAATACTTATGACCATGTGATATTTCAGTTTTTCTTTTTTAATACATTTGCAAAAATGTCTACATTTCTGTTTTTTTCTGTCAAGATGGGGTGCTGAGTGACATTAATGAGAATCAAAATGAACTTTTTAGATTTTAGCAAATAGCTGCAATAAAACAAAGAGTGAAAAATGTAAAGGGGTCTGAATACTTTCCATACCCACTGTAGTTTCAAGAGTTGAACAGAATTTACATAATATATAAACTGTCTAACATCATGCTGAAGAAATTAAAGAATGAAAATAAATGTTCTAGTGAGCATTGATCAGGGTTAAAGTTCAAAGAATTTGAATTTCAGTGCAGAGCGAGAAGGTGTACAATCTCAGAAAACCAGAGCTCTAGCCGACACAAAGCAATTCTTCCACTGATCATGTTGAGACAACCTAACAAATGATCAATGGGAAGGTATTTGTAGATACATGTTTGTCTTCTCAAGGGGCTAAAACCTTTAGGGACAAATTTATGCACATATGAATGTGCATATTTCCTCAACTACATAGGAAAAAGATCTGTGAAAAACTAAACAGATGGCTACTTCCTTATTGTATTTTCAATCTGGTCTTCTAATGGTAATGAAGTCAAACCACTAGCAAAAATGCGTTCTCGGAAAATGCCTCTTTCCTCTGTGCTGTTTCACGGCAGTTGGCAAAACAAAGTGGTGTATTATCGCCACAAGATGGTATTAAAGTTGGATCCAATCCCAAATTCCCATAATCATAATGCAACTCTAGTGTCTCTTAAAATGCCACTTTAAAATTCTGTGAATTTCTTAAAATGTGCTGCAACAACCAGAATCTTAATTCTCCGATTTACTTTCTCGCTCGTACGGCTGACAAACTTTATATCCCCAATCAACCTTTATTATAAAACTGCATGACAATTAAGCACATGTACGTGTTACAGAAGCCGTGGATTATACTGATAATATTCCACAATAAAGGCACCTTTATTGTGGAGTAATAAAGGTGCCTAGTAGCAAAGCACCTTTGCTACTAGTCACCAGGAGCCCTGATTAGGTACTGCTACGAATGGGATTGTTCCCCTTCAAGACACATGATATGAAAAACCTGTACTCTGAAGTGTTTGTGGGTATGAATCTGATTGAGGCAGTTGGAATTCATACATAAACTGCTGTTCTGTCTTAGCAGTAAATCAGATGAATGCCTCTTTCCTGTCAACAGGATGGCCTTTTGGAAGCCTGGTGTGCAAAATGAGCGGCATGGTTCAAGGGATCTCTGTGTCAGCATCCGTCTTCACTCTGGTTGCTATTGCTGTTGACAGGTACAGTGGCTGTTTTACTACTACAGTACATTTCCATGCACCTTTCACACTTGAATTACACCTCAAAAGCTGTGCTTAATGAGCAAAACAAAACAGATTTAACCAGAAACCACTTAGAGAGCACAAACCCCCAAAAAGGCTGCACAACCCCATTCATCTTTGTGATAAAATATCCTAACCTCAAAGTTCACACACGGCCTTTTGACCATGGCTTTCATAGGTATCTCACTGCCTCCTTCTCACTGCTAATGGAAGTTATGACCAAATTCAAACTTTTTTTTCTTCCTCACACTAGTTGTTGGTTTTCTCCACAAATGCCTAGCAACAGGGTCAGACAGAGTGCATTTTTACAAACTTTCCCTGATGTTTTTCTATTCATTATAGATCAAATATTAGATGTTTTCCCACGTTCGAACATTCATCAATCCATTAGCTATACATAGCTTATCCTTTAGAAGGTTGCAGGGGGGCTGGAGACTGTCCCCGCTGTAATTAGGCCTGGACAGGACACCAATCACAGAGCTGACACACAGAGAGCCAGACAACTCACATTCACACGTACAGACAATTTTTTGGACTGTGGGAGGAAACCAGAGACCCATGCACGCAGAGGGAGAACATCCATTCCTACGTAACATGACATGTCTCCGTGAGTGAAGTTGAGTTTAGAATATTTTTCCCAAGGTCATAAGTGAACTTCCCTGCTTAACTCAATATAATAATTTATGTTTAGGAATTTGTAATTTAGATCTAACTCCAGATCTGCATCAAGAAATGTCCAATCTCACAACATTACTGGTAAATGAACTTCAACTATATAGCACTTTTCAACTCTAACGGTTTCCAAAGCACTTAAGTCACGCACACATTCGGAGCTGGCCTCCTGCACCTTAAGCTTCAGTGTCTTGCCCAAGGACACCTTGACTCGACTTCCGGGGATTGATCCGCCAACCCTGGGATCAATGAACGACCCGCTCTACCTCCTGACCCACAGCCGCCCAATAAATCTTGAAAAGCAAATTGAAGCCAAAATCATTACCGTATTTTCCACCACTTACCATAAAAGACAAATTAGCAGAATCGTACAGCTTTCTCCTCTTCATTTGGTACTTGTCCTCTGTTTGAAAAGATCAAGCTAACTTGCCTAATTGCTGTCCATTGAGATGCTAACCGTTTGATGTTAATCCTGCCTGATCACTTTATAAACCTTTGGAGGCGGCTGCAGAGTCACACAGTAGGGAAATACAGTTTGTTGCCGACACTAGACGCCAGCGAAGGCACACATTAAGTGGAGTTACAACAGCTCTCCAAGCTGTAAAAGTGACAGAGCTGGTATTTTATCATCGCCCTGTCCTCAGACACTACATGTGCAGTGATGTCACTGTCACAATTTGAAATCACTGGAGGGTGTCTGGAAAGGATGGATGGGAGTTTGAAATGCTCTGACACCCAAAAGTCAAAGTCACCTCACATATGTATCAGCCACATGATTAGAATTAGATTTGAATGTGTTAGGAGATAAAGTGCTCTGTTGTGTGCCCTTTTGACCACTGTGCAGTCTTAACTATTGTACCTATCCTAATGTGACCTATCACTATTATTCTAAATACTATGATATCTAGGGACTAATAAAGGTTTATTTTAGGGACTAATACAGGCTTATCTCATAGTGGCCAACAAAATTCCACTTTCTCTATTTTGTTAACGTCAATCAACTAGTTATGCAGAAACAGATGATCAGTTAGGTCTGGATGTCTCTGCACGTCTCTGTTCCCAAATTAATAATCCCAAGATTCTCTCTCAGTGAGTCAATGAGTGAGTCAATTGAGAATTGAGATGATGTAAACCTTTTGAAAGTTTGTGCCCTTCATGACGTTCCTTGCTCCCAGTGGTGGAATCTAACATTACATGTATTTAGGTGAGTTACTTATGTCATACTTGAGTATTTCTATTTTCTGCTAATTGATACTATTCTATTTAACTACATTTCATCAGGAAATGTAGTTTTTAAAATTAAAATAAAAGGGAAATGAAGCACTAACAGTAATGCAAGTGTTGGTTACTCAAACTGAACGTCTACCACACAGTGAGAGCAGGATCGTACAGGATTTGTATATTCTCAAGTTAAATTTGTGTGTATTTGCTTTCACTTTGTTACTCTTATTTCATAAATACTAACCTTTACTATTTTCTATTCACACATCTATTTTTGCATGTGCACCCTCTATACAAATAATCCAGAGGTTCCCAGCAACCGTGATTGGTTCCTGTGATTTGTTCCTTTATGAATTACAGGCCCACTTCTGATTGTTTGTTGAGGACCACCTTTTCAAATACATTTAAAAAATAAACATAACACCCCACGTGGTTTGTGTTTAAGTATCTCACTTGACAGGATTTCAATGCATTCAACACAATGTACTTTCGGCTCAGCATCACTGCCTGCCATTATGAATCCAAATTGAATCTATTCAGGGTCGTATTTCCTCACCACACGCTTTGGAGCTTTTACTGGCACAGGGTCATCTCCCACATCACTTCCACTTCTACTTTGTGCCACTGCATCAGAATGAAATTTAGCTATACAATAGGCAAAACATGTTTGTCTGACCTGGTGTTATTCAAATATAACTGCTCATTAAAATTATGCTTTTATGTTTTATTTATTTTACTAGCTTTGTAAATGACCACAAAAAAGTATTTCAATCTAACCATTTAGCAGAACAGGTTGAAAGCGGATGATTTAAAGTACATGTTCTTTACATTACATTCACTCAATTTCTTGTGGAAAAGGTTAAACGTCTCCATGCATCTTCCTCATCCAGTCTCTTTGATTCTTTTGCAGATTCAGATGCATTGTCTATCCATTCAAGCAAAAGCTGACCATATCCACAGCCTCCTTGATAATAGTCATTATCTGGGTTCTGGCCATATCCATCATGTGTCCCTCTGGCGTGATGCTACAAGTGACCAAGGAGCAAACCATTCGGGTGCTACTGGGCTACGACAACAAAACAAGCCCGTTTTATTGGTGCAGAGAGAACTGGCCCAACCAGGAGATGAGGAAAATTTACACCACTGTCCTGTTTGCAAATATCTACCTTGCTCCTCTCTCCCTCATTGTGATCATGTACGCCCGGATAGGCATTACGCTTTACAAAACAGCAGTTCCAACAGAAGGAAAGCCGGGCCACAACAACCGCCACACCGTGTCAAAGAAAAAACAAAGGGTGATTAAAATGCTTCTAATAGTTGCTCTGCTTTTCATCCTTTCCTGGCTGCCTCTGTGGACCCTCATGATGTTGAGCGACTATGCCAGTCTGACTGAGCAGCAGTACAGAATCATCAACATTTACATTTACCCCTTTGCCCACTGGCTAGCCTTCTTCAACAGCAGCGTCAACCCCATTATCTACGGCTTCTTCAATGAGAATTTCCGTAGAGGATTTCAAGCTGTGTTCAAGTTCAGCCTATGCACGGCAGATGGACAGCGGAGGAAAACATACTCGCACAGGCTGCAGGGAAACTCTGTGCTCCCAGCTAACAATGCGCAAACCTACCTGGAGCCCATTTCTCTCAACAGCCTAGATAAGACCACCTCCAGGCGACTCAACCATGTCACTGAACAAGACTTGGTCATGGAGGACCTGGAGAAGGCATCCTGCAGCAGTGGGGGTGTGACAGCAGTGTCTATTTGAGGAGACACAGACACTTTCTTCAAGGTGATAACAAAGGTGTTTGAGTTTCAAGAAAATTGCCCTTATCATTCAAACCTCCACTGAGCTTAAGTAAACTGAAAGGCTCACCTTTACAGGCTTTCGAAGCTGACATTTTTGTATAATTATCTGAGGCAATTTCAAGACTGATAAAAATGACAAAATGTAAAGCAGTAATTGATCTTTTGACTGTCTTGCACCACTTCAAAAAACTTAATGCAGCAAGCTACCTCAGTGTTTGCTCCTGAAAGAAAGAAATTAATTAAAAAAAGAACATTTAAATTACCAGTTTATCAAATAGAATAATGATTTTGGGTGTTAATCTTTATTTATCACCTTTAAAAAGGCACACAATGTATGTTGCACATATTGTGCTATGTTAAAAATGGAAGCAGGTTGTGCTTTTGAAAATAGTCATCAAGAAAGTGCGTAGTTAATCAATTAGAATCAGTTGATGTTATTTTGAAAACCTGCTGCTGTCCTGCTTCATGACATACCTTATAAAATTAATATGTATAAATGTATAAAGATGCATCAAACGTGTACTGTGATGTTTGCAGAGCAGATTTCAAAAGAAAAGAAACAAACAAATATCACTTTTAATTTAATGTCCCTGTAGTTTGGCACACTAGATGGAACAACCTTCTACTCTGCGCTAACCTTGAATAGGAACACATTGAGGCTGTAAAATTAAGTCTTTATTTATATTGTGTTTGTATTGTATTTATAAAGCAGCAAGTGTAAAGAATTTTGAACCGAGGCTCGAAAGTCTACGGGTTCGAACATCAAATCAAAGCCTTTTGAAGTTTGAAGTAACAATGTTTCAGGTATCTGTGATTATGATCATACAGCCAAACCCACAACTGTATCTTTTAGAGAACAAAACTCTGCAGAAAGATGCTGAACCGATGCTGTTAGATCATCGTCACAGCAGCTTATCTAACTACACAGAATAAGCCCACCTTTCTCTGCCTAACAAAAGGTCCATCAGTACTGAAATTCCATTCAAAAAACAAACTTTTTCAAGATAATAAGAATGAACCCAAAGCAATGCAACTCAGTCTTACTGCAAGTGATTATACAGCTATAATTGTAAGTAATTGTGCAGCTTTTTACGTACAAACAATTACATATGTAGATTCATTTTAGGAGTTGCTTGAACTTTTTATCATTCTTCACAAACTAACTCACACTTTATACACCTAAACTATCAACTTAAAAATATGAGGAAATGTAGCAGTCTAGTGAAGACAGTTTGTCCAGAAACTATCGCGTATAAAGTTACACAGTAGTTTTGATCTTTTCAGTTAAAACATGTCCCTGTGGTTTTCTGTCAGTATATCCGTACTGGCTAGCAAATCATTAGCATTCACCAACTAAAGCACAAGGCTTTGACAACATGCCAATGACTAAGACTCATACTAATTAATGAGTTAATTAAACCGTGTATGTCTTGGTATAATTACTGTAATGTTGAAGACCTCTGGTGGCCTCTCATGCCAGTACGACTGTTGTTGCTGGTGTATCTGACAACGACTTTTCTTTGGTCAAAAGTAAATTTGTACACACACACACACACACATCTGCTTTTCAAAAGTAAATTTGTACACACACACACACACACATCTGCTTTTCAAAAGTAAATTTATACACACACACACACACACACACACACACATCTGCTTTTCACTTGTTGTAGAACTTCTAAAGGTTTCTTGCAGCTGATGAAACGTTTTGTGCCATAAAGTCATCGAAGCCTGATTATCAGGCTGAATTTAGTTTCCATTTAACTATTTAAGTCTTGGCCTCAAGTCTGTTAGCAGTTTTTTGTTTGAGATGGGGGAATATTTAGTTTTGCCCAAGCTAATCAGCACCAACATCGTTTTCAGTTGAGATAGAAGCTGGGGAAACGGTTGCTAGGAGCACTCCACTTAACATTTGTAATGTCAATTGAAGAAATATGTTGATTCAAGAGTTATTTCGGAGTCGACAACAGCCGATACAGCTGCATCAATTTCATTCATACTTTTGACCATTTGTCTTTATTTAAGGTAACAACCCTATACTAAACACTTAGCACATTTATTTGTGGTTTATGGGGCTAGAAAATCCTTTATCTGCAGAGGAGAGGACACTTTTGTATGCGAGCCATCTACCTACAAATTATATTTTTATGCATTTTTATTCTGAAATCTGTTCTGTAAACATGTACATAAACAATGTAATGATGCTGAATTTAATATTATTTATTCTTGAATATCTCATGAGCCCGTTATGAATGTGCCATGTAAATCTCAGATAGTGTTTTGCTGTTATTCGATTTGTACCTCTCTATGAACAGTCTTGTGCAGTTAACCTGTGCAGTAGATGGGAAAACAGAGGGCCTGCATTGGTCCCACAACGTGTATCGTCTGCTGTATATACAGTATATATGTTGCTGAGTCTGAAGCTTAGATTACAAGTGATAATGTGAATCTGTCTGTGTGAACTGACAATTAGAAAAGTTCTTGCAGGGTAGTGAACAACCTTTGGTTCAAATGTGTTTTACATTCTACAAATCTCTACTGTTGGTGGCATCTATTACATTTTTAAATGGGCCCATTTGAAAAACTTGTACAGCAAAGATGAAAAACAAAAACAAAAAAGAATAATCAGCAACAACATCTGCTAAATTTCTCAATCCACGTAAACTTAAAATAACTTAAGTGCAAATGTTCAAAAAAGGTGGCAGCCATATGGAGGTCCTTGGTTCTTTTACCTGTACAATGGCAGTGTACTAGTGATCCTGTCCTGTTCATAAGAACCTATACACCCAGGTTATGATAAATCTTTGTCTTTGTCAAAAGCATCTGGACTTTGTGTTGTATGGCGAACACTTTTTAATGCTGGTGGAGCGTAAGCCTGTTGAACCCGAATGACACTTTGGTGTCACATGAGATTTGCTGAGGTCAAATACTGCCATACGAGACTTCTCAGAGTCACATGAATTTGGTTAGTAATGGTTGGACCAAGAGCTTCTTAATACTTAGAAAAAGTTGTGCAGCACAGGGATTACAAAACAAACAGTCATTTCTCGAGGGGACCTCCAAGATGGCACCAGACGTGGTTGCTATGAGTTTTCCAACACCCACAAGTCTCTTTACTGTACTCACACCCTTGTTCTTTTTGCTCATAACTGTATAATGTTCTTGCATCCAGCAGTGAGACTTTGACCTCTCCAGTGAATATCATCATGTCTCCCTTTTGAATATGGCTGTGTGATGTGTTAACATGCGGTGGCGAGGCCCCTTTGTGACCCTAATTGGGGCCTTTAGAAAAGCCAGTTCATATCTCCTCATTCAATACTGCTACTCACTTGGAGTGAGTGCTGTTATCTATTATACATGTTGATAGAATCTATCCTCCTGTGATTTTCTGAATCCATCTGGGAACTTTGTTCATATATCTGGCTTATAATTGGATGCGATTCTTATAGGCTACGGAACATACTGAGTGCACTGTGGGCCATAAGTCATCGTTGGGGTTTGATAGCATTTAACTGAATCTGAATCAGTATCAAATCTGAATTCTTTCTAATCCATTGAATGTAGTTTGGTTTTGATAAGATACTGAAATCAGGGTATTTTACCAACTCAAAACCTGGATCCAAAGTGGGACCAGTAATCACAAATCCACCCTTATGTAAAAGCCTAAATTAGGAATCAGCCACAACATAATAATGTCAAAATGAAATGTTTGTTTCCCTTATAGCCTGAAAGCTATGGCTGGGATTTGTTTCGAAAACAGTACAATACTTTTAAAATAACACCTTTTACAATACCATATTGGTAGAAATGTAAACATGTTTTCTCTTTTAACAACAAATGCCACACTCCTTAATGCAGTCTTTTTTAGAAAATAACTTTACCTACATTGAAATATAGTCTTATGTTTACTGATTAAAGATCAGGGGGAAAAAAGATCAAATAATAAGTAAACAAGCACAAGAATCCCACTGACCATTTGATGCCAACTTTCAATACTCAAGACTGTTTGATACTTAAAAGGACACATCAGTCTGTACTCATAGTACTGAGGTTTAATACCCAGCTCTACTAATACCTTCAGCTTCAAATGTAGCATTTCCTACTACAGTAAAACCAAAAATAGAGAAAAATAAAAAATGTTAACACCCGTTATGGTTTTCTGGGTTACACGCCACAATTTGCATCAATTTATTCTTGTCAAAGAAGTCAGGGGTATCTACAACACTTTAAAACTCTACAAGACTCATGATCGTATTTGAAGTACTGCTTGTGAAACATTCGGCACATCCAAAATGTTGTGTAAAACATTATTGAATGTAATACTTGTACTTTTTGGTGCCTGTGGTGAAGAAAAACTTATTTCTGCTTAAAGTTTAGTTTTTTAAAAAGTATGGGCTAAATACTGTGAACTTTTAGGGGGTATCTAGGGACTCTTGGTAAATTTGTATAGTCTGCATGTCAATATATTGTGTACTAGTATGTGTGTGTTGTGTGTCTGCATCTACATGTTGTTAAAAAATGTTAAATAACAATTTTAAAGATTTGTTTGTTGGGACACAAAAGCAGTTTTTAAAAGGAACTGATATAGAAAGTGAAGAAGTAAATAGTGTCCTATTTAATTGTGAAGGGCTATTCATCACATTTTCTATTACCTCTATGATTGTCTGCACAAAATATACCTGCAAGGTTTTCTTGACCTCTAGTCAATGCCACTGTTTTGTGGCATTAGTGGTATAATGACTTTTTTCCTTGCACATAATCTGATGTAATTACAAAGAGGATTGAGAAATTAATTACTAGAATATTTAAAATTCTGAAAACTGCTGTGCCTCTGGGAAAACGCAAATTCCAATAATTAAATAAAATGTACAAAGCAGATTTTGCCCCAAATCTCTGATACACTGTGGATTCCAAAGTTGGCCTGGTGACAACATTCACATACATGGACTACAAACAAATGAGATCGAGGACAAAAAAGAAAAAGAAATGCATTTTCTGATTAAGTTTCTCATTACGTTATCTAGCGGCTTGACAACGTACATTCTACCTAAGTGGGGATTCAAACCAAAAACAGCCCTGCGTTAAAACCCTGCAGGGGGCTACGTTGGCAGGAGGTGTTGTTTAGGTACCAGTGAGACAATTAAATACCTCCCAGAAAGTTAATACGCCCAAATACTGGCACAATGGATTGTATTACCCACAGACTGGAAAGTTGTCACGGTGGCAACAGTTTTATCTTTTGTCACGAAGTAAACAGTAGAAATGTTCACACACAAAGCAATCCGCCAGCCTTGCCAGGTGACGCCATGTTGTAGCAAAAGCCAGGTTAAATGTTTTTGCTGGACGACACTGTGTTGTTTTGCCAAACCACCCAAACTGCATCGCTGAACCATTCAAATGAATGAGAGAGTTGCGTTTGCCCCACACAGGTCTCAAGACTGTGAATGTGGCCTTAAAGTCGATGCTAACTTAGCGCTGAAACGTCAAGAAAACTAACTTTAACTAACTTACAAGTAAACCAACTTTTGGTTTGGTATCTGCAGTTTAATGCATCTTACACACTGATTTGGACCAGTGGCTAAACTATTAACCAGTATCATAAATCCACAATTGAAACAAACTCAACTAATCACTCAGTAATGCGTTTATAATGAGTATGGTTATAGTAACAACACTTCAGGCGTGCCCTATATCAGGTTAACTGGAATGTTAAATGGTTTGATTCAACAAGCAGCCAATGCAAACAGCTTAATCAAAAAGTCGTTTTATTCAGAATAAGGTCAATACTCTGATTATTATAGTCCATGTAAAGTCAATGAATGATTCACCCTGGAAACATTAGAATAAAGGTATACCATGCCCTAGAGATTCATTCAAGTCAAATCCTCTTTGACAACCCAGTAGCTAAACAACTCTGGAAATCAAATAGCTACAAGTTATTTTGAGGATGACCATCTCTATAACAATTTACAGTATTATTGTTAAAATGTTCTTTTGACTACATCCCAGCAACATTTGGATTCTCATATAATTGGAAATCCTTGCAAAAGAAAAATAAACACCCTAATATTTATTGTAAATTACTGTGGTTTTGTCAAGAAATGTGAATGAGACAAACATGTATGTTATGATAGGGATGGTAAGAACTGACGAAAGCAATATCTGTGTGCTGAATTCATCCAGGCATCGTGCTTTCTTTCATGATCTGTGAAACAGTCAACACTGCTCTATCATATAATTCATTCTGTTGTGTCAATCATTTTCAACAAATACAGGGTTATTCTTAACTTTTTCTTTTACTATTTGTCTATGAGAAAAGATAACACAAGGGTACAAGGGTAACAATAAGTTTGCATCTGAAAGTTCACTATTCATAGTCCAAGTCGTGTTAGCCATTTATCCTGTGCAGTGAGAATTAGTACATCTTAAGTGTACAGTCCCACAGTATTACATGAACATTTGAGACCATGGGATGTTTACAATCAGAGCAGCAAGTGCCAGAAGCCAAATGACATGACAGAGAGCCATGACCAGAATAATGTCCGATAATGTCTTATACCCTTTTCTGCTTCTCAGACTGCCTAGCTGAAAAGCTTAGCGATTGCCTTCTGTCTTACTGTGTTCTATATACACTCGGTGACCAGAAAAAGAGACTTAAGTGTTGTGGCAGAGACAGCAAGGTTTCTATAGCACCCTGGTGTTAAAAATGTAAGGTTCAGTTGTGAAGCATGGCCAAGGCTGATGGTTCTGATATCAGGGTCTTATGTTTTCAATAAAATTATTTTATGTGAACGTTCCTGGAACCATTCCTTGGGTGTTTCTGTACTAAGACAGGATGCAATGTCTTTTTGAAAAGAAGAATTCTCTCTTTTATCGCATGCACTATTCAGCTGCTTAACAAGTAGAAGTCACGGCTAGATGTCAGTGCTTTGGGTATATGCTCAGTGTTTGGTCCCATCAATGCAATGTCAGTCTTGCGATGTGTACACTATCTAATTTGTTTAGGTTTTGTTATGTTTATGTTCTCAAGACCATTCATGCAAGATTCACAAAGAGGCACTCTTTCAGAGGTTTCAGTCACTCCTGGTTCATTCCTTTGGAGACACATAATGTGTGTGAGTGGATGAACCTGAACAATGATGTTAACTGATTTTAAGTTGAGCACTGGCATCAAGGTTTTGACCTCCAGGTATTAAAGGACCCAGTGCACACCAGTTGAACGTGCAATATCTCCCACACTGCACTCTTGACTATGATGGGTGAGTGGTCTGCTGCAGCGGCAGATGTTCCATTTCTCTGGTCACATAGTGTATATTTCCTTTTTGATAATAAGTAGGGAGTACTGAACCAATGGAAAAAACTTGTGGTTGTATTTATGCTTATGCTTTTAAAAGTTGTCAAGCTCATTTCTGTCTTGCCTTTGTATTAAGAGATATTTCAATGTGCCCAAACTGTGAGTCCAAATGGTCATTAATAAAGATATTGGTCTCAACTCATTAACAATAAAGTACTAAAATTTGTCCCTGGCACAGTAATTAATTAAGTATAAATAGAGACGAAAAATCAATAGGAACTATACAACACATGGCAGTTGAGAGTAATTAGTCTTATTAATCTGCAATAAGCCTTCAGCGACTGCTAAAATCTATAGATGAATCTTTGATCACTGAAGCTCTTAACTCATGGGGCCTTATAACTCATGGGGCCTTAAGAGAGCAATGCAATATTGATCTGTTGACTTTGATTTATAGTGGTTTTTAAATAGTGATGAAGATTCAGAAGGTGTCTATCTAGAGCTATGCAATCTACAGACTATATCTGCAATATATTGTTTCTTGTATATCAGGCAAGGATTAATATTTCTTCTAAAGCTTCAGGCACGGCAGCCTGTTAAACCTGCTGTGACAGCTGCGGCATCACATAACCTTAATAACCATAACATAACAAATTTTATTGAATTTGAATGAAAGAGGTTTATTGCCACATAATCTAATTGTTAATTCAGAGGCTTTCCATTTTCAAACAAATGTGATTCTAAAAGAAAAGACTGAAGCTGTATAATTTCAGATTCATATATTTATATTTTTTCCATTTATAAATGTTTTAGGCATCATTTCTTAAATGCAGCACCAATATTTGGCACACGATATTGGTTATAGGTAACTTTAACTGAGAAACACATAATTAGTCAGATATATCAAAACATGTTATGTTGTTAGAATTAAGATTTCTCCTGTTTTTATTGGATGTAACCTACTTCATTGTCATAAGAATGTACTGTTGCTGTGAAACTGTCACACTTTCACAGTTTTTCCCTGTTGGACTGCTTTATCTGTTGGTGGGACACAACAAATTGACAGTAATATCATGTTGTTAAGTTTGTTTATAGCAATTGAAATGCTCAACTGCAGGTTATGATCAGGAATGTAAAACACACAGAAAAACGGGTATAGATTTAAAGTACTGTATGTTAAGTGTGCAAGGAGCAGGTCCAGATGGATAATATGAAGGAGGAGAGGAAGAAGGGATGACTGGTGGGACTTCTTGAGACACAAAGCTTCACTGAAGAAGGGAGTCAGCCGGAGTCAGGCAGCTGCTACATGCATGTCAGCGCATGGAAAACACAGCTGGTGCAAATGGAAAACAGAAGACCCTTTGCAAACTGAATGATCTTGTGAGTCATGTTGTGATTCATTTCCTTCTTCGCAGTATACTTTGTTATTCATTCCAGTGTTACTTTAACAATTTCTATTCGGCCAAGAATGCTACTAAAGTCCTATTTAACAGACTTAATAAACCAGATAATATGATATGATGAATGTTCGAGACTAGATAAAAAAATCGAATCTTGCAGGGGAACAGGCCCAATGCAGGAAGAATCGAACTAAATACATGGCTCACTGGCTGTCAAGGTGAAGGCAAAGGTAATTCACTACCAATATGACAATGTCAATTACCGTTCACATTTAGGAATCCAACAAGTTCTAACCATGGAAGTATAAACTCACTGCTTCACCTCTGTTTCATGTACAGGAGTTGTTCTACTGCTGTTAATGCATTCCATCACCCAGTACATTCAATATATTGATGGCCATGCCAATAAAAGGTTTTGTTAATGTGATGTCAGACTCAGAGCAGCAGTACAAAATGAACTTCCAGTTTCACATAGGAACAGGAAGCACGTGTGTGTATAACATCCAGTGCAGAGAAATTAAAATACTTACAGTTCATTTTACCATGCCTTCATATTTTACCAAAGAATGAATTATGCAACACCATGAATCACAGAGGTCCATCTATCATTTATAGTCCTGGAGAGTATAACTCAAATATGTGGACCTCTCTGTTTCACTGATCACAAATGGTTTAAGGCAAAGACTCTGAGATAAAATATACTGATTCCTGGCAGGCTGTTTCAATCACAGAAAATATTTTTGCTCAATGGGTAAATTAGCAATGTTGCATATTTCAAAATAACGACTTTGACATGGTCAAAAAAAGGGTTTATTATTAACGGATTTGCATAATATATCTCATAACAGGATTAGGAAGAGACATGACCTTATTTGCCACCACCCACATGAGCTGATTATAGCTCCATGTGCCATCATTTAATGTTATAAGTTAGAATGTTTGGGTACCAGATTTCATGGCAATCCGTCTAATAGTTGTCAAGAAATCTTTACTAAAAAACAAAAACGCCAATCTCATGGGGGCGAACATCAAACATTTGCCAGTTCCAGCTTCTCAACTGTGAGAATTTCCTGCTTTAAACTCCCTACAATCGCCATGTTAAAGTGGACAATTATGTGGCTCTGCACATGCTACTTTTTGGTGTCTCCCCACACAGACACAGATACAGTCCACCTCTCTTTACACTGGTGATCTCGCTCTATAACTTTAAAGCCATCTAGTTGTCTGTACATTACTTTAAAGAGGAAATATAAAGTTGTGGGTAGCAACAGATCTTCTCACACAACCTCTCTTCAATACAAGAGTCCAAATTGGTTTTCTAGCACATATGCAGTTGGTGCATGGGGTTAAAAATGAGGGCAGGAAGCTGCAAAATACATTTGCAAAGCATATTCTGGGGTTTTGGGCTGTTTTTCAGATAAAGCAAGCAACATGAAGATGTTACCTTGGGCTCTGATAAATTGTGATGGGTATTTTTCAATACTTTAGAGACTAAAGTTAAAGATTAATTAACAAAATTATTGAAAACGTCATTGTTAATAAAAATAATCTTCTGTTGCAGCTCTTGTCGGCGTGTGTGCACATAACACTGATCAACAGCTTCGAGCCACGATGGTAAGCTTCCAGAAAGTTTTGTCTGCTCTACCCTGTGTGAAATGTCTTTCTTTCTAGGTATAGAAAATGTGTTGAATAGAGCCATTACACTCTAATTACAATAATAGTGGGACTGAAATAACATTATTCTGCCTGGGTGGATTTAAAATCCTGTGACACTGAGGATCTGGCGGAGTGCCTCAGTGATAAAGACAGCAGCAATTTGTCAGGAGCAGGAAAATGGAATCAAATCTGAATTAGTTTTTCTGTGTGGAGTTTGCATGGGTTTCCTCTGGGTGCCCCGATAATCTTCCACAGTCCAAAGACATACAGGTTCGAACTGAAGTCTCCAAATTGTCCAGACATGCAAGGGTACATGTGATAGACTAAACTGATAGAATTGTAAATTGCCTCTGCTTCTTGCTCGTGAAAAGCTGATAACACAGTATACAAATGGATGAATAAATGAATAACAATTGTACAGCCTAGACTGTAAATGTTGCTGGATTTTCTTGAAATGACGATGTTAACATGATGATTTTTAGCAGGTATGTTTACCATGTTCCCCATATCAGTTGCTAATTAGCCATCTGTTGGGCAAATTGAAAATTTGACCTGATCACCAAAGGTGATTCATT
Source organism: Nannoperca australis (assembly GCA_036023655.1). Lineage (NCBI taxonomy): Eukaryota > Metazoa > Chordata > Actinopteri > Centrarchiformes > Percichthyidae > Nannoperca > Nannoperca australis. The sequence goes on along the minus strand of JAVQJD010017958.1, from coordinate 45,319 downwards.
CTGAGTGTCTGTTACAAATTTCCTGGCAATCCATCAAATACTTAACAGCTGTTAACTTAATTCATTCATCCTCTGGGAACAATGCATGTCTGTACAAAACTCCATGGCAATCCAGGAGTTAAGATATTTTAGTCTTATCCAAAGTGGTGGGCATTGCCTAAATAACAGAACTGGTAATTAATAGAGCGGAGGACTGCCGCCCCACAGGTTTATGCATGACTTGAAGTAGTATCTGCTTTTATGACTTGAGTGTTTTATTTTGCGGTCCTTGAAACACACTTTGTATCGTGGATTTTGAAAAGTGCTCTGTAAATAAATTATTATTATTATTATTATTCATTAAACAAAGGCAATGCAGCAAAAGAGCATGCATCTAATTGCCAGTTCCTTAGGCTGGCCTTGTAGTGGCTGTGCTATCAAACGAAGAATAAAAACTGGAGGCATTTCTCTTTGTTGGCTCAACATCACAACATCCCTCTTTACCACACGTTACCACCGCTAATTAGCCGAGTTAACTACTCACAAAACAGATGAAGCAATTATGTCTACATGAAGCCACACTACAAGTCTAAAATACAACTGTCACCAGCATTTCTAACCAAATTACATTAGTCAGCCATTCCTTAATGCCACATAAACCAAACCACAGTGCTGAGGGGGTGAGGAAGCTGCTGCAGAGTGTCAACCATGCTGGATGTGCAGATTTGGCCAGGCTGTGCCCACAGATACTGCCACAACAACCAGGATGGTGCACAGCTATGCATGCACTGAATAACAGAGATCATTGTTTTACTCAACATTAACGTTTTGGGAACATTTTCCAGCAGAATTGACAGTAAATAAAATATCTACAGAAAAGACCTGAGCTGGGATGAGAGGGCAAATGAATAACAAGTTCATTTCTAAAGTTGGCTTTAAGGCAAATATGGAAACTGAGGGAAACTTTTCATAACTCTGGAGTGTCTAAACTAACTTGTTAAATGGTACAACTCACTAACAATTGCCTGCAAGAAACTATCTGATCTGTGAGCCTTCATATGCAGATATCTGTTTCTAGAGACACGTAATTGACGTGCATGTGCAGAAGGTGTCTCTGTTTCCGGTCTGTTCTTGAAGTCAGATACTTAAATATCACAGAAAGTTTCTTTATCGTTTCCAAAATTGGTTTTGTTTAATAACTAAGTTGTGCCAGGTCAGAACCATGAGGGAAATTAAGAAATTATTTATAGGACTATATGTAAGAAGCACCATTACATTGGTGCAATGGTACCAAGCTAGGTAGTTTTAAGGTCATCGTGCAAACCTTTATTCAGATTGAAGTTAATGTATGTGCAGGTAACATGGCCGTTACGTTGAAATTCACTTTTCAGGTCTTTTTGTTCCATGTTTTAGGTCACATAATTGCAGCACATTACAGAACAGACTGTGCTCCTCAAATGTACCGAACGTTCTGCCGCCATTTTCCTGACCTGAACAAATGTCCTTTTGGAATTTCAGTCACCTGCTTATCGCCTGGCCTGGCATGAGGCATTATGGGGCTTTCTCACTAAACACGAAAGTAAACAATTTTCTCAAAACCTCTGACCTGTCAAGGACCTACATTATCATCAATTTACCATGTCAAGGATTGTCACCTTATCAGGTTGGCTTGTTTTGACTAGACTCAAAATGTCACTCTGGATCTCCACACATCCATCAACCCTCAGATAATGTGGGAAAAGAATGCCAAGAACAGTGGTGAAATAAGATTGGTTGCTATGTGCCCAGATGTTTCCCTCATTATAAACAAAGTTTAGCAGATGCATTTGCATTCTTACCTCCAGAGTCTGCCCATTAATTTTCTCCATTCAACATTTGTCAGCTCTTTCTCTCTCTCCTTTTGCATTCGAGTCATTTTCTCAACAACAAGTCTGATTCAGTGACAACAACAACGGATTTGCTGTCTCAGACCTGCAAACTCTGGAGGAGTGAAAAGTGTGAAAAGATATGAGAGAAAAATCAGGTGGGGGGGGGGGTTCAGGGGCATTGTAGTGATTTTAATATGCAAATGAAGACGTTCTGAGATTTGACTACACTAAGAAAACAACATCTTGTTTAAATAAACAAATAACTTATTGCGTTTCGATAAATTTTAAATCACAAAAACTAACAACAGGCAAGATGGCACACTGGTGGACAGACAGACACCCCCCCACCCCCCAAGGAGTGTGCACAGAGGTCCAGAAGCTTTATGGCTTTATTTGCTTTCTATTTATATCACTTTCATCCCAATTTGGGAGGCCAGTCCCTTTACACTGTTGTATACCTGTTGGTATACTGTTCTATTCACCATGGAATAGCAAAAATACCTTTACAGCACAATGTGATCCAATACAGCAGCTTTGCAATAGCTACTACTATGCAACCCAATAAAACAACTAATATGACTGCATCTAATCGTGCATGATGTCACTTCAAAAGAATTCAATTTTGCAACACTAACACACTTTCACAATAATCTCACAATAACAAAGTACATATTTTAGAACAATTTCAATGACCTTTAAAAAGGAAGTTTGTTGCAGTTATTCAAACTGTAGCCAACAATCTGAATGACCAGAGACAAAGGCGCCTACAGATGGATAGAGGCCAAATATGATATCCAAGAAGTGAGAGCTCAATCCAAAAGTACTCCTACATTTAAAGGCACTCCAAAACCAATGTTAAACAGTTTTTAAGAACATTGTGTATTGTATTGCATGTGCTGATATAATCTTATACTAATGAAGCGAGTCAAAAAAAGCCACATCATACAGGTACAATAATATTTAGACTGTTTAAATGTGGCCAACTGTGGAGTTATAATAATATAACCAGATTATTAGCAGCTGATTAAATGTTGAATGGGCTCTCTCCTGGTGTCAGCGACAGACGTTTCTAGCTCGTTTCTAATGAAGACTGAACATATTGCACATTTGGACAATCTCCGGTGTAGACTGATTATGTACCACGCCAGATAAAATGCACCCACAGCTAAATACCATGGAAAACTACATATTCAAGGAAGAAAAATAAATAAACTCAAAATTGGATATTCATTTTTCAACACATTCACTCATTTCCAAGACAACTCATACCTCATCCAAGACAGCCCACATGTTGATGAGCTTTCTTCAGACAACCTTTGGGACTGCAGGAGGTTTTGATCAGGTCGTAAGAACGTTGTTTCTCCCAGCCGGCACTCGCCTACACATTTATGAGAATTGTATTAGAACAGTGACATCCTGTGCGCTGTCAACAGTCTAACACACTCACCGAGTGAGTGATGAGGGAAGATTGCACAGCACTCTGAATGGACTAACAAGCAGTCGAGCTAACAAGCTGCACTGAGGCTGATGTCAGGGAGGTTATATTCCCAGATTTCCGTTTTGGGTTATAATCATTTTGTCACTGTGTTATTTCAGTCACTCACAGAGATCATTTCCCAGGACATCTCAAGGTGCACAACTATCTTTGTGCAATACATAAAAAAAAAGAAGTGTAAATTAGCAATGAGACCTGCGTAAGAGTTCAGGAAAAAAAGCTCATCTGGATTCTATAAAGATTAATATAGCAAGTGTATATTTCTTATTTTGAGAAGAGATCATTTAGTAGAAGTTACATTCACACATTTGATTATGGAATGAGTCTAAAATGTGTTTGTGGGAACCTTCAAAAGCCATTAACAATCAAATCCTGTAGGATTTCATCTTGGCCCTGAACAGAGCTGGAATTTTTACTTCCAGCTGATGCGAGGATATTAGCAATAAAGAACTGGGGGATTGTGATGCTGATAAAGTTCGCAAAAATAGTATCTGATCATATTTTACTTTTATCTAAAGTAATAAAATGATTATACTTTAATGAAATAAAACATTAACATTAAAGGGGAAAAGAGTAGAGTCACACTAAGTCACAGAGCAAATTCCACATATTTAATGACCAGTGGTTTTCAACTTTTTCTTCAGAAACTGAAAGAAAAATAATTCATTTAAATCAATCATTAACAATACTGGGGAAACTATTAATAAAAACAATCAAAAAGCCTTGCTAGTATCCCAGCACTTTGTTTATGTCAACTTTAGGTCTGTTCAACATTCTCCCCCCTGGTCATCCATTTGAGACTAATAATCTGAATTACAGATTTGCACTCTTGCAGGATGTGCAGAAACTGCAGCTCATTTCAAATGAAAGGCCATTTCCTGATTAATAATGCTCCGCCTTACATTCAATTTAAACCTCTTTCAGCAGGAAGCATCGCCTCATCAAAAGAAGTTAAGTTTGCATAATCTAACACATCATCACATACTATATATTTCCAGAGATATACTATCATTATCATCATCATCATCATCATCATCATGTTTTAAAAGCTGTACTTACCACTTGTGTGACCATGTTGGTCAATGCATCTCACTAGCTACATGTTAGCTAGGCTATGACCTGGATGAAGAAGGAGAAAATTTGTTCTAACTGCATTGACAGCATTCAAAATAATGCTGATCATCAAAATCATGGCACACTGTACAGATATTTCAGAATGAAAGCGCGTTACAATAACTTTAGGTGCACTGTGAACTCACACTCAGTCTGTTTCTGCATCGTACAGCTGCCCTATTTAGTTATAAAGTTAACTAAGTTAACATATGACACATCTAGCACCAGAACATGGTTTAAGTTAGGGTGCATCATTATTGAGAGCATATTGTCACTCTGTGGCAAACAATTGCAGCTAGCTAACGTTAGCTAGCTTAAACGTCTGTTAGCTAGCACCTGTACAACACCTGTAATAAGCAATCAAGAAACTCCTGCGTTTGTTTTTAGTCATTTTGGTTATTTGTAAGTGTACTTGAGGTTCTCAGTTAAATTAGATAAATGATAAAACTTGGAAATACTCACAAAATTAAGGAGATAATCCACTACAATTAGGTTTGTACATAAATATAGAAACGTATCTTTGAGGAAAACATTGTTTTCGTCCTCTGACATGCGCAGTAGATAGTCTTCAGTTCCACCTTGGCAGTCTACATCAAAACCGAGCACCCTGTTGAGCATAACAAACGCAACCTTAATCATACTAATTTTACTCTCATTACATGTTCAAACTGGGAAATTTACATTCATGCTGTTTGATATAAATATGTCTGACTACAAATGTCTTATATTTGAACTGAGCAATCAAATTGAAAGGTAGTTTTTGGTCATTTTAGAAGCCATTTTATTGATTTGTATTACACTGTATGTATTTTGTTCATTGCTTGTATATATAATTTGATAATCATAGTCACACTTCAAACTTTTCTTTTGCATAATTGCAACTTAAACCCCTTTTATTATAAACAGTTTCTTTCAATCAAATTATTATGAAACATGTTTTTTGCTAAGATTTTGACTCATGTTGTGCTTCCTGGTCACACTGGGTTTTCACTGCCTCTGCAGAACGCCTACATGATTGGAAAGCACATTAAAGCATTAAGAGTAAGTAGAGCTTTGTAACACACTTAGATACAGCAGCAGGCCCACCACAGTTTGTCTAAAAACGGGGAACATCGAGGAGTGCAGTGAGGCTGAATTAATGAACTGGGTGGATAAACACCAGCTCCAGTGATGTGGAGTCAGAGCAGCTATGCACACAGAATACATCACAGCTGATACTCCAGTATAGAGTGAATCATTGAGGAATAGTGGTTTTTGCATCCACACTGTCACTATTCAGTCAAATACCTTTTAGGATTGGACGATGTCTTTGTATTGAAAAGGAAGGAAGAAGATACATATGTTACACCAATTATTACGTTTTCTAAGACATGCTTCCTGTCATGCTTCGTCCTGGCTCTCCCGCTTTGATGTCCCGCTTCAGTTAAAACATCCAATCCTAAAAGACAAGCACTGTGACCAGTTATAGGCTTCAATATGTGAAAGGGCTTGCAAAAATAATATGTGCGGATTTTGGCAATGATATACCGTCATAGACCCACTCAATAGTGGCTCAGGTAGCTCACCTGACAGAGACACCGTTAAAAAATAAAGGTCAAAATCTCCACAGGGAAACTTTATATGAGGCCTCAGCAGTCTGACAAGACAAATCAAGTGTGTATCTTCCAAAGTTAGTGTTGATATCAATTTGTGTCACTGTCCCTCCGCTGTAGCTCAGCATGGAAACAGTCTGAGGACACAAAAAGAGTACATTTAATCCTAAAAGCATTCTAACTTTAGAAGATTTGATTTGAAGTCAGACAGTGGAAGATAAAGCATTAGGAAGGGATCTCTTCATGGACAGCATGAACAGGAGGAATGATTACAGCAAGCAAAACCTGTTTTAATGTTCATGTGGACACGTGACTATTGGTTTAAGACTTGAAACAGTTGTGTAAATATCCTTCGATTGACATAGACAAGATGAAGTTAGACACTGGACCAAAGTGTTCAGCCCTGGAACAACAAGTCAGTAGAAACATTAGTGCAGCGAACAAGCCCTCATGCTGCAGGTTGTAACCCTTCATGCTGCTCAAAACACAGAACCACAGGGAGGTGAACAATAGTGAATATGTCATCCGTCTTTGACTGCTCAGAGCATTTTTAGCTCCTAATGAAGAGCTGTAATTTATTTTTATAGGCCGGGACCACTTCACCTCATCCTGCCTCGACTATTTCTGCATAATTTACTCATTGCCCCCCATTAATCTCCCTTAATGAAATTAAACAGCTCCCACAGAATGAAAACGAGCCTTGTTGTATGTCAATGCAAAAGAATATGAATAGTACATAAACACTGGGGCATTTGAGCTTGCAGCCACACCTTATGCATTGCATTATGGTATACTGAGCCTACTGTCTGTTGAGAAAAGAACATCTCTGCTACTTACATAAGTGATTTCTCCCAGTGTGACTGCTGCTCAATGAAAATGCAAGACGGTTGCAAAGTGTCATCTTAACCACTGTGATACACATTCAGAAATGCACTTGAGTTTGTATGAAATGTGTTGTCTAATATCAACCAACACCTGCAGAGTACCAAACACACCCTGTGGTGTTCAGGGCAGATCACCCATTAATGCCAAGAGTGAAAGCCTATTTGCAGAGCTGAGTCTGTCTGTTAGGCTTTTTATATACAGTCATGTTAGATTGCCTGAGTTTGTCTGAGTGTAGAAGGCATGTCAGCAGGTGAGTAAGTAACATCCCATCCAGCAGAGATAAACACAATGGTTTTAGTGAAAAGGTGTAAATGTAAATCTTTTGGGACTTTTGGAACACAAATCTGTTCTGGATGTGTTTTCTTTCTGTGTTTTCTACATGGACATAAGCAGGTTTGTATGTGTTGCATCCCCCCATGATGCACTGAAAATAACAAGCATTTCCATTTTGAGTACATTATTGCTTCAGGAAAAATGGTCCCCTCCCCGACATCAACTGAGAATGCCACTTGCAAAGCAAAAAGGACCTGTCAGTCTTTTCTCTCAGCTAACAAATGAGTCATCAGTCAAATCACAGATGTTTTACTACATGAAGCAATCACTGTTCTGGCGAGTTTGTCAAAAAACCCTTGCATGCCTTCAAAGCCGAGGCATCTCGTGGAAACATTCTGGGGAGCTCACACCTCATTCAGCTCACACAATTGGAGACGCTGTCATGCAAGTGTTCACACAGGCTCCAGTCACCAGGATGCACTGCTGCTTTGGCTGTGCTCGCTGCAAAAGCTGTAAATACGTGAACATTCATGCCTTCCCTGACTGGATGCATATAGTTTGCACGGCAACCACAAAATCACCCATTTTTTTCTTAGTAATGACGCAGCTCTCATGTACGAATGAATGCTCTATTTATTTCACATGAAAGAAGTCTGTATTTGAGTTTTTGTCCCTATTTTTCTGACTGGTTTGAGGCGGGTGAAAATCAGTAAAAAAGTCTGAGAATTTGTTGATGTTTTTGTGTCACATTCATCCTCTCTGTCACTCCCTCCAGCCACATTCCCACTTCCTTAAACCCTTAAATTCTCTTCCTGTCCACCGTACGCCCTCTGTAGAACTGCTGACTCATTACTGTGATCAAATATCCTTACTTAAAATGTCTTAATTTCATTGCTAGTTCATGTTTGACTAAAAGGAGCTGTGCTTTACTATGTTATCTTGGCCTGAATAGTGTCTTCCTCTTAAGGTTGAGCACAGCCCCAACAGCCTCCACCAATCACATGGTCTCAGTCTGATCTGAAAAAGTCCCCTCCATGCCTGTGGGTCACTCTTGGGTGAAGAGGTCTGGCTCATAGTTCATGTTCTAGTTCATCCCGAAGGTGTTAGATGGGGTTGAGGTCAAGCGCTCTGTGCAGGCAAGTCAAGAAAACCCTTTCTTTATGGACCTCACTTTGTACCGGGAGGGCATTTTCATAATGAAACAGGAAATGGCCTTCCCCAAAGGGTTGCCTCCATTGTTGTGGCTCAGCAGGTAGCGTGGGTTGTTCATTAGCCCCCGACTTCTCCTGTCCACATGTCAAAGTGTTTTTGACATCTGATTGCTACCAATGTGTAGGCCAGAGCTTATGAGAGTGCTTATTGTGTGAATGGATGAATGAGAGGTTGTAGAGCACTTTCCATGAAAGAAATATAGAAATGATGTCCATTTACTAGATGGGAGCAGACTAATGTCTAAAACAATGGTTCCTAACCAAGATAGATTTACAGGGTGACGAGATGATTACCAGATGGGGAAAGCAGAAAAAAAAACATATTTATGCGGAACACTTAAGGCATAATTTTATGTTTTTGAGGAAATGAGAGAAAACACAGTTGATTTGATCACAGCTTGTTCAAAACCATGAAAAACAGCTCCAGACCAAAATGTGTCTGTCTAGATACTTCTTTCAAGTGGTGAAAGAGGTACTCGGATCATTTACTGAAGTAAAAGAAGAAGCAGCATGATGTAAATCTACTCCATTAAAAGAATACTGGGTTGTGTTCGCACCAAAGAGTCACAAGACACATCTGCTGCTGGTTTCTTTTTTTAGAAGTGCATTTCATTTTAGATGCCTATCATAGTTAAATGTCAAATCTTAATCTGTAAAGTATCTAACTTTAGTCATAAGATAAATGTACTGGAGCTAAACATACAACATTATTTCCCTCTGGTAGGAAGTGAAGTAGAAGGATAAAAAAGCATTAATACTTAAGTAGAACCTGGGAGTATTGGTAGCTACTTCCCACCAATGCTCTTGCACCACTGGAATTGCATAGATTACAGTAAATAGTCACTGTGTCATTTCTCACTTCCCGACAAACGCGTTGATGTTTGTTCACACTACAAGTGTTAGCATTATTTGCAACTATAAACACCTCTGATATGATCTGTAGCTAGAGCTGCTCGCTACAGCACACGGATAATCTAGACTCCTTTACTGAAGGTGAACGCAGCTGACACGTCGCTCTGACAGCCAATGAGAAGAAGAGACTGGTGCCAAGCGTTGTGATGTCAACATGTCAGGAAGAGGAAGTCAAATTTCACCAAAGGCTCATGGCTTTTCTACTGTAGGCTTACGTCATGTTTCCGCAGCACTGCCAAAAGCAGCCACCCAAGGGCAAAGAAGTTTACAGTGCGTCAGCTCAGAGGATAAGCCCTCATCAGTCATGCACAGTGACTAATGGTGTCAGACGCTTGAGCTCCGGGCGCCGTAGGAAAAGCAACACAATGAAAGTGAATCATATGATGCTTTGCTGGTTGCTCATTAAAAATGCTGCTCTTCATGAAACATAATTACACCAGAAGGAAAAAAAAGTGAAAAAAGCTGTTCTTGTACATCTAATGTGTAATTTTGCTCTAGTCAGCCATTAGACTAAGTCAGAGTGGACATTATGTTCTCAGGTTTATCACATATAGTCCCCCCCCCTTGCCTCCTCTCTTTTCCTGACTTTGTCACACAGCACGGTGACTCTGGCACCAGCACTGTGTCATCCTCTGTTCTTTCTTCTCCTGTGTTTGCGGCGCCTCTGTCTCATCCCATTTCTCCAGAGATCAGAGGCTTACATGCACTGATGTCTCCAGCCGTGGTATTTAGCTTTTTCTGGGATTTTATTGTTATGCATGGGGAACTTTTTGAAGGGTTACTCATGACTCCTCTTTTTTAAAAAGATGCACTGCAGCGCTGAGCAGAATGAGAATGGAAGCTTCTCTTTTTTTGTGTGTGTTTAGACAAAACTTTTTTCCTAGATGTTTTTTTTTTTTTTTCTTATAATCATGATTCATAGAAATCCATTTAGCAGCTAATCCCATAGAAAAGCCATCTGCAGCAAAACAGTAAAGTGTCTGGATTGGAAAAAAGATATTGTAGTCAGAAATAATCTAGATCCTTATTAAAAGGTTGAAAAAGATGACCAGACTAATCCTGTATTGGATTACTGTTGTCCATGTTAGCTGTATCCTTTTTTATAGGCATACAATATGAGCAATTTCATGAAGCGTATAAGGATATTAATACCAGGGAGATACTCGCTGCTCTCCAGCATACAGGCACGCTGGGCTTTTGTCCGAATTATAATAATAATCACAATCTGTATATGCTGTGGAGACAACTTATTCCATTTTGTTTGGCATTGACAGCCTCCATATGGCAACCACTTTTAACATCTGAATATAGACAGGATTTGCAGAAAGATATCTACAATGAATTTAAAACTTTAATTCAAGATATCACACTGCGACTAGTAAGAACGAACCGTTGCATTGTGTGGAGAAACTAATTTATGATATCTACAATTAAGTTTTGCCTATTTTAAATGTGAATTCCAGATATTTACATTAAAATTATCTCCCATGTAGTTTTAACAAGTCATCATTTCAATTAAGGATATCTTTAATATATTAATTGTATTTTTGGACATCTCAAACTATCAACTTCCATCAAACTTCATTTGTAGATATGTGAAACTGGATTTTTTGTAAACAGTGCATTTGTAGATGTATGAATTGTCATTTGAGATGGTCAAAAGAAAGCTATTAAATGTTAAATGGGCTTGCCATATCCTCCACCCTTCTTGGAAAGCTCTTCACAAGATTTAGAAACCAGGATTTACTTCCATTCAGCCACAATAGCATTAAATTACTCCTCATGTGGTGAATACGGTGAAACCTCTCGGGATGCCATTTTGAGGAATTTGAAAATGCCCTCTTGGGCCCTCATATGTGGAACTCCTTACTGACAAAACTCAAGAGAGACCGTGACGTGGATCATTTTAAATTCAGAGATCATACATCTACACAATCTACATAATCGCTTATGTAAAACACAAATCTTTTAATAACCCGCCATCATATTGGTTTGAGCCTCCTGGAGTTTATAGTAACAATTGAAGGCTTTAAGGTTTTGCTTTTATTTAGTTAAAAATTATAATTATTAATAATAAGAATAATAACTTGTATTTATATAGTGCTTCGCTTGACACAATTGTTAATTTTTTTAAAATTAATTTATGGGTAGTCATTAACTTATTCAGTCTAAGATATAATTAGTGCAACAAATGTCATCCTCATTTTGGAGTAAGAGACTAAAAGGGAGGAAATGTATGTAATTATGTGCAATGGCATGATTGTAATGGTCAATGATTTTATTTGAATAACTAATTATAACGGTACGACCCATATGCAACGGACCAAACATGATGCTTTCCCATCTTTAATTAATTTGGACATTTTACCCGCCATCCTGCTGTAACTGTACTACAGCTTAATTTAGAAACCTGATGACATATTTTCACTGCATGTCATCCTCAGATGCAACTGTGTCTCTCAGAAGACGTTTAAATAAAAGCCCTGCCAATGACGTCCAAAGCGCTTGGGAGGGAAAATGATATGCTGGACACAAACAGAAATAGATAGCCCCGTAGTGTTGTTGTGACATATGACAGGATTTGGTTTTAATAGATTTTCTAAGCCATCAATCACCCACACTGTTGGTTCCAACAGTAAATGAGGTTCAACACAGACTTTCTCTGTGCTGAAAGTAATGAATGTCGTTGTCAAGAATCAATTCAGACATAATGGCGCACTAGCTCAGAGGCTGTCACTACTACACAAGTTTCATCCACACTTCAATTTTCAAGTAAATTGCTCGAGTAATTATGGATGAAATGTTCATATAGTATACAGTGATTAAAGCAATAGTGTAGCAGTGACGTGATCAAACATTGAAAATTACTAATTTATACTAAGTATATTCTACATTTTTATTATTGTCAGAAAAAACAATAAAAAACAACACAAACCGCAATAAACATATTCCTTGCCTGTGACTACAAAGCCTGATTCCTCTTTGCCGTAGAGCTTCATGTTGTCCAAAGCTATTAAAAACCCATCAGTGAGCCACACTGTTGCACTGGGCGATCCCACAAACACCGTCCTACTGCTGGAAACTACAGCATGAAATATGTATTAATCCGCTGCTGAAAATAGTCCCCTAAAAATTCACTATTTACTACTGTTTGAGAAACATTTGCTAAAAACTACAGTACCCAGCTGTTTTAGGAAAGAGAAAAATATATAACAATACCAGCAAGTTATTACACTTCTTATAACTTATGAAAAAATAAAGTCCACTGATTAAATTCACCTCTGTATGTCTAAACCAAATGTTTTGGGGCACAAAAGAACAAATCTGTTTTGTTTTGTGTTTTTTTGTGTTTCCAGCTTTTGCTGCATCAATACATTTTGGTGAGTAAATGTTATTAATGTTTACACTTTTAAACTACTAGTATAAGATCAAGAATGAACTTTCCCAGTTTTCCTTATTACTTATTATATATGATATACAAGATGTCTTCAGTGCTGCAATACTGAACCTCACAGATGCAGAAACGATGGAGGAGAAAGCCTGAAAGCAAGAAATCAGAGTAGTTAATCATGTCTTTTATTGCTATGTGCTCCCCATTACAACAAACAGCATCAGTAGTGTACACTTCAATCTACACAAATACGTAGAAAAGCAAATAGAGCAGAGAGTGACTGACAGTCATGACAATCAATATACTTCAATGCATGGATAGCACAGGGGTATTGATACAGTACATGGAGAATCCTGTGCAGTAATTTCTGTCTGAGGCTCAGGGATTGTCAATGTAACATCTATAACTAATCCTATTTATTACAAGCTCTGTATTACATTAGCAGCAATGTTGTATAGGCAGCAAGTAAAGGATGTGAAAGGAACAGGGGAGGAAAATGTAAAATGGTTAGACAATACTGACAACTACAAACAGCATAAAAAACAACTTTACTGGTTGACTGGTACTACGCTATTTATGTTTCATTGGTTAAAATAAAGCATTTGTCTGGTCACTATACGTCGCCGTGATGTAACAGCGCTGTTAACAACTTCTACAAAACCGCTGTGAAAAGACAGCTTTCTGACAACAAGGAAAATACCTCAAAATTGAGCATGTATATTTACATCTAATTGTTTGCAAAAAACAATGTCATTTCTAGTCTATCATGTTTTTTTAAAAGTAGAAATCCATTTAAAATTTGAAAATGTGGATAAAAAAAGGTCATGAAAGTGATCAGTTTTCAATGGTTTATGTTATTGACCAGTTGGCACTGCACATACTGTAAAAAATAGCAGAACCCTTTAACTTTCAATAAATATTTATGTACTCAATGCTATATACATGTACTATACATTGGCACGCAGGAGTGAGTGTGAATAGTTGCGAGCTATTTCTTTGCTGAAAACACAAAACTGTGTCTTTGCTATTGCAGTCAGATGCATGGTGGTTGTGAGGAAATCCTTCTCCTTCTTTTTCTTTTTTTTTTTATAAATAGCTTTCTCTCTCCTGAACCTTCTTCCACCATAAAAAAAGCCATTTAGGAAATACTTTGGAAAAAAACATGTTCCACATACAGTAAAACTCCTCTGAAAGTCCAGCTTCTTGTGTTTACAATGAGGCTTTGTTCCTGCAAACACAAAATGTACAATAAAACCTTTTTTAGACTGAATCTGAAATGAGTGTAATGAATTTAAAGCTCCATTAAGCGAGATTTTTGATATAAAAATTGGATACAAGCGCTGTGTAATGTGAAAGGGTCGCTCACAGTGCTGCACAACACCCAGCACGTCAACTCCCCAAGATAAAATGAAAAAGCTGAGTGTGTGTAAGCCAGCACCAAACAGCAGAGAGCTGAAATTAACAAGTCGCTGGTGAAGAAAGTGGAACATCTAGCATCTGAAGAGACAGATATTTTCCTCAGGAGTCGGTAAAGACCAAAAGTTAATATTGGACTTACATTCATCGGATGGACAGAAACACGATTCAGTGGGATGCCCATGTTTCTCTGTTTCTGCTGAATGTGTAAATATGCAAGTGTTTGCTAACAGGTTAGCCAGTAGCACACGTAATAAGTGAATGGCTACATGAGAACTGTGGTACTGTGAGTTCGTTTGGGAGTCTTTCTGCCCCCTAGTGGTCAAAAAACGCTTAATGAAGCTTTAAGTGTTTAAAGTATAGCATATGTCACTATAAAAAATAATCTGCAAATCCAACACTAAACAGCATTTCAAGATGAGTGTTTGCGTCTTTCTTGGTCACATCAAAGTAGAAATTTCACAGCTTTTTCTACAAGAATTTGAGTTGCATAGTGAAATTTTCTGTTCGAGCTGAACAAGAGCCTACTGTATATAGCACACAGTATCAACAACACTTGTTAAATACTTTCCCTACTTAGTTCCCTTCTTTGATTTAACAACGTCAGCCTTAGCAAAAACTTTCCCAAAGGAGGGCAAGGTCAATGGCTAGCACCATACAAACTTCTAATTTAGAAACAAGGTAGATGTTGGGATTAAGTAAAGTGTATGAGAGGCTTGAATAGTTTGACATTTTGGGAATTGTGCTTATTCGTTTTCTTGTCAAAAGTTAGAGGAGAGAGACACCACTCTCATGTCCGCACGTTAAATATGAACTGACAGCCAGGAGACTGTTAGCTTAACTTAGCACAACGAGTAGAAATAGCTAGCCTGGCTCCTTCCAAAGGTAACAAAATCTTTTTGTGTTGTTTTGTAAGGATTAAACAAACAAGATATAACACATTAATAAGATGTTGAGCTTTATAACTGGTGGAATACCTACTTTTGAACTTTGGATAGAGCCAGGCTAGATGTTTTCCCCTTTCTTTCAGTCTTTATGCTATGCTAAGCTCAGCTAACCATCTCTTGGCTGAAGCTTCATAGGGTGTTGTATGCTGTACCGACTGAAAAGCCCCTTGAGGCAAATTGGTGATTTGTGATATTGGGCTATATAAATAAAATTGGCTTGACTTGATTAAAAGGGTGTTTGAAATCATCCTCAGCTTTTATAAAATAATACTGATATTTTCATGTACAGTATTTACAGGAACCTTTATAAATACCCATTTCCATAGAAACTGTAGAGCGCCATTTAACAGACATTGCTGGATATAAAAAAAAAATCTATACAACTAAAACCATTTTCTAATGGTTTTCACTAATGGCCACTTTCCATGTGTAGCCAAAAAAAGTCCGGTGTTTGATTTTGTATATGCAGTGACTCATCAAGTACTGGGACAGCTCTCTATACGTCAATCTCCATACTTATATTTTTTGGCAAGAAAAATGGCTGTAATGTTCAAGTAAAAAGGGGATTTTCAGCTCCATCAGGTGATCTGTGTTAGATCTTCCAAAATCTTTTGTCCATCATCTTTCACTTGAAATTCATAGCAAACTAAACCTCCCATCTAGCTCAAAGGTGACAGTCTGGAGATTTGACATGGAGGTGTTTGATTGGTTTTCACATGCCGAGCGAGGCTATGCAATGTTAATCCAATGTGAAGCATCTGGTATTTACCTAAAGAACAACATGATTAATGTAACAATTTAAGTTTGTTGTGATTTCTTTTCGTGACACAAAGTGCAACATGTATTTCTGCACCATTTCCTGTATCTATTGGATCTCCTGTATCTGTGAACATTCACATATTGAATCAGCTGTAATGGCTGCACCTGTTGACATTTTCTCACCATCTGCAGAGCATTTGCCGCAGGACCCGTTGCAACCCTCTGCAGACACACAATTAATGACAAGACCTGAGAAAAGACCAATGAGAGGGGAAATGCAGACACCTTCCTGCACCTGTCGCCTCGGTTGTGACATTGTAGGTGATCAAAAATAAGACTTGTTGGATAAAAAAGCCTAGAGTTTGGTTGGAATTAAGCAAGAATTTCTTGGTAATACTGAGATGGTTTGGACCCAGTGTAGCAGAATAGATGCTTCTTGTGAATATTAATCCGTCCTTTGACTAATTTGTTTCCCTACAATTATTCACTATGAACTTCCGAAGCTGTGTTTTATTAAGCTTTACATTTGACACGGATGGAAATTCCCTTTGGACCATGTGCCCCTTTACCTTGAAATGATTGAATTATTTTCTCTTCTCAATATAAATGATGAAAGCAAAGCAACCAAACTGTCCAAATACTCTGGGAGCTCTCTGTAAGATGTCAATACCAGGGGCAAAAGGAAAAGGAAATTCTTAACAACAAAGTGAACCAGCACTTTTTTTCTCTGTTTCTCTCTCTGTGGTGTTTCTGGCGTGAGAAGACTCAGGATGAAGCTGGATTATCTGCTGCACATTTAGAGTCCTGAAGGGGAAGGGCATCACTTTCATCTCTCCACTTCAGAATACGCTGTAGGCCACCGATTATCAGTCAAGCCGCTCGACCTTTGACTCTCAGTAGGATCTGCCTCTGTGGATGGTGCCATAGCGGGAAGCTTCCTGCCGGTGAGACCCACGTGTCGTGGAACCCGCCTTGGTGCTGTAGTGATCTTCGATGGGGTTTTCTTAAGCGGGGCGGGGGTGGTGACGAGTTTCGCAGCGTTGCCTGACGTTGCAGATCCTTTGCCCGAGCCTTGTTTACCACTGCGAGTGCCGTTGGCCGCTACAGAGGCGGTCAGCGTCTCCAGCAGCTGGGAGGCTGATCCAAAGCGGACATGCTCCTCCGTCTCCGCTGCCTCTGAGAACAGAGACACAGCTCCACTGCGCTTGCTGCAGGAGTCGCAGCACAGCTTGTTGTAGCCTGGAATAGAGCAGTATCGCGCCAGAACCTCCATTTGGCAAAAGATGGATTTGTCTCCATTACAGGGCTCATCTGAAAGTCAACAAGTACACAGTGTGAGCTCAGCACATGTCACACAGCGCTAAAGAAGTGGTGAGAGGTGGCCATGGAAGGAGATCAAAAAGGCTGCGTTACAGAGCATTTTAATCAGAGACTGACAGCTAAGTGTTTATGACACAGAAACATTTCAGCTACAGCACATTCAGCAGAATGCTGCTCATCCTTCTGACGTCTACTTAGTCAGAGATGTCTCGGCACAAATATCCACTTGACATTTACTGCATGTTTTATCCAAAGAGTTCAAAAAAGCAGCTGGCATACGTTGCATACGATGCTATACATTAACTGACACTATCAATGGATGATGATTCCTTTTAAATGAATACTGGGAAAGATTGGAGAGGAATGGCAATTGCAGGAAAATGTCAGATTAAATTCCCCTGCGTTCTCCGTCATCATTGGGCGACCTGACTTAGAGTGAGTGGACAAAGCCAAAAAAGTTTGACTTCCCAGGTATAAAATTACCCACATTACCACATATATTGGCCATTTTGCAAACCATGCTGTAGTGTTTTAAATGTATTCCTTCCAGGCAGCAGTTGTCTTCCATTCATTTCTTTAAGTCATGAAAACAACTCTTGAGATGTTCCAAATCCTTCCTAATTCATCACAGGGGACGTCTCTATTATATATTCTGAAAGCAGACGTGATGTTCATTGTGATGAATAACACAACTCAAGCAGGTTTGAAGGGTCTGCCAATTGATTTTAATGCCATAAGGAAATTAATGGACACCAATGGCTGCCTGGAAGGCTGTGTCAATACATGATTTGTAGTTGAAGAGGTGAAACCTGCAATGAAAAATTATGTATTTTCTGGTTTATTTTGGTGGACAAATGCTTTATTCTGAAGAATGCAAAATGTTCTTGATCCACAGAATCGAATCGAAACTGCATCTGTGCTATAAGTGTTTGGCTGAAATAGGGATTCATGCTTACCATGACAGGGACCCGGTCTGCACGGTCTCACAGTTTCAGGTTTTTCTCCGTTACACTGATCTCCAATCCGGCAAGTGACCAGACGCCTCTCCATCCCCTCGCCACAGGTCACAGAGCACTGTGAAAGAGTGCAAACAGACTCACTCACAGCAAAACAACACAGTTTGTGGAGGGCAGAGCTGATATGAGTGAAGGCAGGTCACACATGTCAGGATAACTGGGTGGGTTGGATGCTCCACTCAGAAACTAAATGTTTCGCTACAGTTGACCTGGCAAAAATATCAGCGTGGAGACTATTCTCTATCCCTTCTGAGACTGGAGTTCTCTATGAGAGAGAACAGGAAAGATCTGCAGGGAATTGGGTCTATCACCTGCGCCCAGCACATTGTGTCTGCTGGATAACAGGAAGCTTACTTTGCTGTTGGTTACAGAGGTAATACTTTATTTTCACTTTACAAGGTCCTGGTGGATTTTCTGAACTTGGCTGAAGAGTTTGTCACAGACCTCAACATATATTTATGACTTTACTTTTTAACTTCAAAACTTTAGGTGTGTACACAAGAACAAACTGCACTGGAGGCCCCAATACGTCAGAGTGAAATTGAAATCAGCCGAGAGACTACCCGGCTTCTGGACCATGAATCTGTTTTTGTGAATTAATTCATAACTAGAAAGCACTGCACACTTCTGACTTTGTTTTTATAACAGTAGCAATATCTTTTATTTTATTTTATTTCTGGCAGCTTCAAAATACACATAATGATTTTAGAGAAAAGCCCAATCCTCTTGTAGAGACACTGAAGAGAGGCGGTTTGAAAGTCGCTATCTCTCTATGACAGCAGGCTTTTCGCCTCGCCTTTAAAGAATAAACACTTCTGCGTTCAGACAACATGTTGCACAAACTAGTTTGTTACAAGCACACCTTGGCCTTATTTAGATACATCAGTAGGAAAAGATGACATAAAACCTTAAATCAAGTGGGCATTTTGAACGAGACTGTCCTCCCTCCATGTCACAAGCATCTACCACAAATAAGACAATTTAACAAAATAAATAAAACTACTGTTATTTTACCATTATACTACAACAGCTATCACTCAAGTGCTCAAATATGCTAATATGCATAAAGAGCTATATTCCAACATGGAGACAGACAATGTTATCAAAAATCCCAACACACACCCACACAAATGACCCACTGACTTGAAGAATTGCATCTGATTAGCTGCTCTCACTTGGACTTCTCATTTATTGGATTTTTTGATGGCTTCAAAGGTCTCGTGTGGTGAAATGGAGGAACTAACACTGCTGTGCTTTCAGATGAGATGTGACGCTGCTCTACATGAAATATCGGACACCTCATGTATTTCTGTCAGGTTGAGAAACCATCGTCACATCTGCACATCAAAGTTGCTGCTGCTGCTGAATCAACCCAAATCTGCAGGAATGGTGAGCTGGCAGCGAGTAAGCTGACTTTAGCTAATTGGAAACAAAATGCCATTAAAAACAACATCAATCAGACGGATCTGTGGCTAAACGATCCAATCTCAGAATGTAAAACGGCCCTTACCTCTGACCACGCTCCGGTCCTCCACTGGGCAGGACATGGGACTCTGTTACAGGGCCTCCGGCTCTCTGGCTTCTCCCCGCTGCAGTACTTGCTGTGGACGGAGCGGTTGGTGCTGTCGTGGAGGAACTGCACGCAGCGAACGGTCCGGATCTGAAAACCCAGGCTGCCGCAGGTTTTGGTACAATGCTCCCATTCCTCTGAGATCCATCTGGACGAATCAAAGCGAGGTGATTATTGAGGATACGCAGCAGGCTTAGTAGATTATGCCATAACAAAAAGGCACACATTGAAGAAGAATTCAGGTCTTTAAAAAAAGTTGCAAGTTACAGTTTTACATTCATAATCCTATTTAGAGTAAAAGTACTTTACGTATCAATGGTTAAATTCTGCAGTAAAATGTCCTGTGTGACTAATATATTATTATATAAGGCATTGTTAGATTGTTGCTCTCTTTGTGTTTTGGACTGTTTTCCTGTTTTATTTTAAGTCCTTTTGTTCAGTTCCTGTTCTTGTTCCTCCTTGACTGTAAGTTTTCTTTGTATTAAATAAACCTCCTCGTCTGTCTGCACTTGGGTCCTTTCCCTGTTGCCTCAACGACTACCCCCTACATTGTTTATACTGATGCATCAATGCGTAAGTAGCATCTTACAGCGCTGTAGAAGTCTGTAGGGTCAGGCCCCCTTCAACAAGACACAATATAAAATCTGGGAGGGTTGTAAGACAATAAATGGGAGAGGAAAGAAGAAAAAACTAAATTATGCTACACAAATCTGTAGTTCACTTTTCTCTATTCTTTGCTTTCTTGTCAATAATTGAATAGTTCTCCTCTGTGAGCCTCAAATGTTATGAGAGGTTTCAATAAATGCTAATGTTTTCTGAGGGAGGAAACCGTTAAAAATGTCTATATACACTCAAAGGTACGTTGCTACATGTCTTTTATGTTGCTTCACTTTTGTTTAATTTGGTGGTTTCTGAAACTTTTCACAGAATTGTAAAAAAAACTCTGGGTTATTAAAGATGAAATCTCTCACAGTATTTGAGGATCTGCACGCACATTCAGGCCGCTGAGACGGCAGAAAACACGAGACTTCTGAATGGGGTGGGAAAATAAGGCCGACACAATGGAAAGTGACGCATTTCAGGCTTCTTTGCAGGTCAACAAATAATAGAGTATGGAATTCGTGAGCAGGCATGAACAGCTTTGAACACACCATTCATTGACTTAGTGTTGAAATGACTTAAAGAAAATTAGCATGCCGCTGTGAAATGTTTGCTAAACACAAAGCCTGAGTGCTCTGAATGCAGACTCTCTCCAAAGTTCACAGAGAAGATGAGACTTGAGCAAAGAAGGTCACAATTCTGCTGACGCCTCAGCAAGGAATCCATTTAAAATGCCAAAAGACTCCTCGATACAGAAAATTCTAACTGACTGACACTTTATTTTCTGATAGGGCTCTGACTTGATTTTGCATCAGCTGTTTACCCACCAACATTAAACATGCAGAGGCTGTAGTGTTTTAGAAGTTACAGAAAGAGGCCTTCTGCATTTTGTAGTCGGTGCTGCTGGCTTTTGAAAAAGATGCCAGCCGTGAGCATGCTGTGAGGAAATCTTTGAACTGTTTAATCTAACAAGCTTTTGATGTATTACACAGTTATTAAAACTCTTTGTGTCGTGTTTGTTTCTGTGAACTGTAAGTAGCAGTTTGCATTTACTATTATATATTGCTTTACATCATCAGTGCTGTACTCTTCTCTTTTTCAGGCACACTGTCCCCATTTCTAATCTCCCCTGTCTGAGTCTTCTTAAGTTTTCCTGAAATCTCAGTCTTTTCCTGAACTAAAGGAAGGACAAGTCAAGTCATGAAGCAAGGTAGGCAGTCTAGCAGATATATATATAAAAATAAACCAGGCCAGCTATGGAGGGACTTTGCCTTTCTTTTCAAAGGTCTGTCCTCACACTGACCAACTCAGGCACCAAATTACCAAGTTAGTCAAAGAAAAAGTTTTTTTTTTTTAATGAGAAGGTCCTCAGAGAGCACAGACCTCCGAAAAGGCTGCATAATCCTCTACATCTCTGATTTTATTCAGTAATAACATTTCTTTCGAAAAATATAATTAATGAAAAATAAATCTGTTTGAATGCGTGGGGGACCAGACGCATCTGCCAGAGCAAATAAAACATGAGCTAACAGGTTTGTCTGGCTCCCAGGTTACACTGGCTGAGTCCTCCTTAAAATATTTTATATTAAATATTCTTTCGGACGAATACTGATGCGTCGACCTGCTTCTACCTGTGATGATGATGCACTTCAGGTCTCCAGCGGCGGCTGCTGTCCTTAAGAGTGCTACGGCCACGCTAGCGGCTCTGTAAGGCTGTACTTAGCTAAAAAGCTTTGGGCTCAACACTAACTTTAGCATGCTAACATAGACAATCTTAGCATTGTGATGTTTAGCAGTTTTAATGTTTACGAGTGTTAACATGCATGAACGCAAGCTAAGGCGGATGGTGACATCATTAGCTTTGTCTTATGATTAAATACTTTAGGGATCACCAAAGGTCTCACATTTCACCCTGAGGCCAACATTTCATAGTGATCCATCCCATAGTTGTCGAGACTTTTCACTCCACACCAAAACATGTTAAACACATGGCACCACTTCTGATGAACTTACTTACTTTACTTACTTTATCTGCCTAAAGTTCTGCTGTGTGCTGCAGTCAAATCTCAAAAAGAATCAGGACTTCAGGGAGAAATAGAGTTTCCTAAACAGCAGAGTGAATGTTTCATCCAGTGTCAGATCACAGCAGCTTTAGATCACCTCTCTCACACAACGGGTAAACGTTAGCTTATTGTGTGAGGTCTTTAGTGTGATACGTTGCATCATTTCCCACTATTGAAGTTTGGCGATAACCCAAAAGAAGCTGCCTCATGCAGCTGTGAGATTCAGATGGATCATTTTGACTGAAGATTTTTTTTTTTTACTCAGCTGCCGCTAACCTTCCCTCTCGTCTTGGTGTTTTACAGCTTCCACCACTAATTCAAACCACTTCTTTCACCCGCAGGCCTTTGTCTGTCATGACCCTGCATTTAGACTCCATCACCCGAACCAGCACATTCATTTCCTCCTTCCTGCAGAGTGTGTTTTCACCCAGAGAGGTTGTTTTTTTTCTCACTCACGTTATCTTGTCTCCAACCCGGCTGTCATCATTTTTAAACGATTTGGGTATAATTTAAAGCAAACTGCTCTGACGGATCTCTTGCGACACAACTAAATTGCTCTCCTAACAAGTCGCACAGAAAAGATGTATCGATAAAAAGTAAACCTGCACAGGAACTTGGTACAGGAGATTTAAGGCTAAGGTCTGTGTCAGACTGGTGGAGATTGATCGACTTTGGCCCGGCCTCTGATGGTTTGAGCTCATCTCAGACTGAAAGAAGCGTAAAACAAACAGTATAACTTCAGATAATTCCTGCTGCTCAAATGCAGTGTGGCTGAAAGGAAAAGCTGCTGTAATCTATGGGGAAGATGTGAAGCTTTTAGTCTTTTGTCAGCTTGATGTTAAAAGGAAAAAGGTGAACCCTGGTAGCATGAATATATCTGATCTACTGACTCCATTAAGCTACATACAATTTCAGCTTTTTCTCATTTGTATTAATTTTACTGTTTCTATTACTTTGTAAATGGACCTGTGACAGTT
Source organism: Nannoperca australis (assembly GCA_036023655.1). Taxonomy (NCBI): domain Eukaryota; kingdom Metazoa; phylum Chordata; class Actinopteri; order Centrarchiformes; family Percichthyidae; genus Nannoperca; species Nannoperca australis. The sequence goes on along the minus strand of JAVQJD010017958.1, from coordinate 21,932 downwards.
TACATGTATTTCTATTATTAACCTGTTTTACCTCTCATTGGCTTCTAACTTGTAATCACTGTTACAGGTCATTGTGCTTAATTCATTTCATTTGATTAGAGCTTGAATAGATTGTTCTGATTAGATCTTTTTTTATTTGTACAAATGCTGAGGTGAAATTACCACTTTGTGGAACTTTTTGCAAATATACTATTTACATTTTTTAACATGTAGTCAGAGTCTCACAAGAATTTTTTTTTTTTATCAGGGTAAAAACCCTGAACCTCTGAAGCAGCATCTAATTTATCATGGGACCCCAAAAGTCTCCACTGAAATCCAAGCATATGATACGCTTGGAGGGTTAGCAGCTCTTCAGGGCAACAATATCAACATTCATATTTAGTATTTTGTGTTTATTTCACACATGTTGATTAGTTTACTCATCACTCAGCATGTGAAAGTAGTTTCAAAATGTCTCTACATGGCTCTGGAGGATGTTTTCTGAAGTCTGCCAAAATACCACAGATGACACTTCAGCATGACACTTGAAACTTTTAAGATTGGGGCATTTAACAGACAGGGAAGGATTGATGATGCTCATAAATTGCATTATGGGAATTGTAGGATTGGAAGTTTTTGAAGCTTGACTCACATAAATGACGAACCCCCCCTCTCCTTATGTTCACACATAAGGAGGATTGACAGGCTGCCATTTATTGTCAATGGATACCTTCAAGTAACAACCTAGTGCCTCTATACTGACAGATCTGTGAAGCGCAAAGAAATCCAGGACAAGAAATTATTTTTCTTTCTACGCCTCAAGAGTTATGAGCCAAAACATAAAGTGCTTGGACAAACAGAAAAAAATAAATCGAAGTGAAAACACAATCAGAGGGGACAGCTAACTATAATTTACATCTGGATGAAACAGGACATATTTTTGGGGTGTTAAGTGCTGATTTTCACTCCGTCCCACAGACGATACAGTTATGGAGAAGCTGATTTAAATTCAACTCGTGCTGAGAGAAGCCATTTTCACATTTTATCTTAACAGACTACAGCTCAGTACCAGTTTGAATCTAATCAGCACTTGAGAGGGAAAGCACTCACTGAGGCTGCGTGCAGTCCTGAAGGTTACACATTCTGCGGATGGGTTTTGGCTTCTTGCCGGCGTCGCAGTAACCTCGATGGACCATCTTGGTGTCGCCTTTCTTTCGACATCCATACTTGGTATACTGAAACCCTGGGAAAGGAATTTTTAAATGATGAAATCTTTGCGTTATCCATACACCCCACGAACAGCGAACATTTAAAGAAACACATTTAACCTTCCAAGAAGTCTTGCTTCTTTTGTTAAATTAATTTTAAAAAATTTACAGAAAAACAAGCATGCTTTTAGTGAATTAAAAGTGGATTAAAGCACAGAATCCATGATACTTCCGTCCTGCTTGTAAACAAAGATCTAATACAGTGAAATTGAAGGCTGCCTACATACAACAGGAGCAGCGAGAAGCCTATACTATTCAGATAATCATATTCTTAAATGTAGAAAGGAAAGTATTCCTCTCTATTCTTTTCAAATTTGATGATAATTAATCCATTACCTCCTGCACACGGCTTGGAGCACGGAGACCAGCTCTTCAGAGCCCACTCATACGTGTCCTCCTGGATAACATTGTTGTTGTTGACAGGCACCGAATCTTCATGAATGATGTACCTGTACATTAAAGTAGACCGTGTTTCATTGTCCTTGGGTATAATCTGCAAACCACAGGAAAACACACACACACACACAACATATTACCATTACAGCATCATCCTCTATGAAGCACATTTGAATTATAATGCATATATAATGTAAAAGTGCAAATTTGTGCAAACGAATGCATTATGTTTGATTTCAAGAGAGGAAAATCGCACAATGATTGTTTAAAGACAGGACAGGTGATTATCGGACAATAGGAGAGTTCATGCATAAAACTCACTCAACTCACTATGGCATTACAGAAACATATTGTTCCTAAGCTCATCGGCTGCTTCTGAGCTTTTGTCTGGATTGGGTATATTTGATGGTGTTGTTGACAGAGTGGAGTAGAGGGTTGAATACCAAATCATATGAAATGTATTATTATACCTTTATAATAAAGGTATTATTTCATGGCTTACATCATACGATTTATGTCATTGTAAAATACAAATAATTAAATAATTAATAGTAAAATCTGTGAGCTAAAGTCATGAATCAAGCTCTGAAAATACACGCAGTTGACTTTAGCTGACCGATATCACATTTAAACTCAATTTAACATAAACTCAAAGTGATTTTCAATTTTATTGTCAATGTTATGTTTTAAATTTTATTAAAAGAAAAATAACAATCAGAAATGCTCCTTTTTGTCTGCTGGAGGGACATGGGAGCAAGGACCGATATTCAGGGAATTCTGTGACTCCAATTTTCCACCTTAAGACCCGGCAACATGTCACGGCAGGTGATTTGATAACTGAATATTAAATACATTACACAAACAGCTCCCCGCCATGGGAGTATAATACAAACTACGGCACCACCGCTCAGCCTTGATTCCAATTGTTTTCCAGTGGACACTAGTGGTATTGCAGCGAAAAATTCCTCTGCAGCCAACAATAGATTTTTCCCATAGGTCACTATTGTAAAAGACACGTCTGTAACACTGTTGACAGGACACCTCGAACTACACACAAAGTCCACTATGACTCTTTTTATCATGCATTTTTGATCCATGGAGGTTTTAGATTTGGAAAACTTTCTCTAGTCGAGAAAAGTAATTTAAAAATCCATGACGCGCAGGCAGGCCAAATGTTCTTCTTCTGTTGAGTTTTATGGCGGTTGGCATCCATTAGTGTGCCCCATCTATTCCGGCATCGACATGGCATGTGTGAAAAGGCGCAAGATGTAAAGTTCAAGACAGAAATGTTCCTGAATGAAGCTGCATGTTTGAATAGTGAAAAGCACTAGCGGTGCCTGAAAGGTTAACCCAGTAATTTACCAGGGAACTGTGTGTGAAACATACTAGAGTAAACAAACTTGTGCGTGGCCTGACCATTATAAAGCAGAACTTAACTGGTTGAGTGTACCAGAACATTAAATTCAACAGTTGAGACAACTCACTAAATACCAGTGTTGTTTTGGATCATTGCAGAATAATAAGCCTTCAGAGCAGAATTATTAATGCATGCCTCATGAATATAACATTCTGGAAAATTACTTTCTAAAATAGATCTGCTTTGAACCATTACAATTTGTTTTCATCCTTCACTTGCAGACAAATTGAGTATGAATAATTATCTGAATAATTCACCAACGTAGCACAAAACTCATGTTTAGAAGTCTTTTTTTTTCTGAAACTCATGTCATGCTCCTCCTCTCAAAAGATTGTTTTTCAGAAAAGTACTGTTGATGGGAAAATTGTAAATTAACTTCTGTCAGATCGTCTGTTCTCCTCAGTATTGTTTGAGACAACATCTCTATAATTATTACCCTGTCATATTATAGAGACTTTAACTAGCACATAAATGGCAATTTAGTTAATCCTACTGTTGTGACATGTAAGAAATTTGAGCTGGTGCCTCTGGGGAAAAAAAACAATAATGGGTAATGAGGAAAAACTAAGATGAGATTATTATTGTGTGTATATCTGCGTGTATGTGAGCAAAAGCCTGTTCGCTCACTAAACCCCTAATAAAATGAAAATGCATTTAAGACATTAAACAAAATGACACAGTGTCTCATGTATGTAAGTCCTGACAAACAGAAACGAGAGGCCAGTAAACAGAAAAAACCCCAATTAATAATCCTATTATTAGTGTATCATTCAATTAGTTCCAGAAAAAAGAAAGTACAAAACCTCCACTTATCAGATCAAAATGACAGTTTAGTTTTTATTCTACACCACGTTGGCAGATGATGCATAATACGAGCCACTGGGTAGTTTCACTGTTGAATTCTAATTTTAAAGCTGTTTCTGTTTGCTGCTGCTGGCTGTGGTTTTATTATGGTTTTTAATCATTCTGGACCAGGGGGAACTTTCAAAATTGGATGGTTTGAATCCTGCGGGAAACATCAGAGGAACTGCTTTTTAAAGTTGGTTTAATAGACCTCTATCTGTAATCTGGGAATTAGCTCCATTTTAACCCTAACCCTCACTAGTTAAAGGGAAACTCCTTTCACTTTTGCAACGCTTTTGCACATTTTGAGGTCTGAATGACTAATAGATACAAAGCGTTTTGCTATTGTAATCCTTTGGGGCAATTGTGCCTGTGATAAGTGTTATCCACTAAAAGTGCTTGTTTTTGCCACTGACTCTGGTTCAGATTGTTATTTGTGTCTGGAAAGGATCCCTACAGAGACAGACTGTTTGTTAAAGAGTAAGATCCTCTCAACCTCTCGTGAGATTTCAGAGCTTTTCCTTATGCGTGACTTTCTCTTTCTGTGGCTCTGTAGGGATCTTTTCCATAATGTTGTCAGACACTTTGAATCACAGTCTCAGTCTGTCAGCGGCAAAAACAAGCACTTGTAGTGGACAGACTGTTCATGGGCGCAGTTGCCCACAAAGATTACATTTGTGGATGCCATTAGAGGCGATCTACTGGACCAATTCCAAAACTTTTGGTAAGTATTATTCACTTAGAACTCAACATTTGAAAAAAAAACAAATAGTGACCAGGTTTAAGAGTTTCCCTTTAAGTTTTGAGTGAAGGACAGTAGAGCCTTTTTTTTCAGACACTGAATATGTAACATTCCTGGCTTCATCTATCTGTTAAAGTCCTTTTTGTCATTTAGCCTTGTGTCCGTTACGTAAATGCAATGTAGTGTGTTTGATCCATACACACACACACACACACACACAAAATAAAGTAAACGTTTTATGGGGAGTTATGTGTAAGTATAATGTACATTTTACAGTTCTGTTTGTGTGCAGATTACACAAACGAGATACAATTGTAATAATAAAATGAATCCATAATGAAAATAATGATTAGTTGCACCACTAAGTTTGTACATGGTTATCAAACACTCCTCTCTTGTGGCGTTCCCTCGGGATCTATATTGGGTCCCTTATTATTCTCTTAATATGAGCTCACCTGAGGGCATCCACAGGCACAAAATGTAATTCTGCTTTGTTTATTCTAGGAAATGGATGACACACAGCTATATACAGTACCAGTCAAAAGTTTCATTCAAGTGAATGGGAAAGTGTGTCCAAACGTTTGACTGGTACCGTACCTTACATAGATGTTCTTCTGAAAGAGTGTGGATGTTACAGAGACTGGTGTTGTCCTGCATATAGGTCACCTCTCTCTGATGTTAATCACCAGATGTCCAAAAGTTTCCTCCATCTGAATAATTTCAAGTGAGAAATCTTTATAATTTCTCCTCCCAGTTCCAGCACTGGTACCATTAATTACCTCGCGTTTAGTCTGGGCAGCCTTATGCTTACCAAGTTCAGAAAGCAGCTGCCAGACTACTAACACGATCCAGGAGAAGTCAGCATATTACACCAAATTCTTGCTGCACTTCACCTCGCATGCTCAGACTCATACTTATACTGATTCATTATAACTCTAATAGAGCTCCTTGTCATTTTCCTGGCCTGCATGGCTCATTGGGATCTCAAACATGCAAATCCAGTGTCCTCTTATAAATCCCTCCTTAAAACACTGCCTTATCATTTGGCATTCGCTTATGTTTTATTCCGGTTCTTCAAATTATTAATTAGAAAGAAATTCTGCTTCTGTTTTTCTGATTTCAAGTATTCTACGGGGTCAATGCAGATCACGTATTACTTACATGTTATTAGTCGACAAACTAATAACAATACCATCTATATTAGCTAAAGAAACAATTATCTCCTAATGTTTCAAACCCAGACAAAAATAAAACTGGATTAAACTAAACAGGCGAGACATGAGAGCTTCTCTTGGGATATTGAGGAATCTAATTAATTCAGAAAAGCAGAGCAGATTTTCTTTTTGCCATAAATTTTTTCCTTATAATGCTGAGATAATTATCGTGTTAAATTCAGAAAGCCAGAGCAAAAAAAAATTTGAAAAGTGAATGCTAAAAAGCATCTTAAAAAAAGCTTGTTTTAATTAGTCTATAATTACTATTTAATTTCTTAATGAATGAGTTTCAAAAATTAACATCTAACAGATGAGTGCTGGGAAATACATCAGAAGAATGGGGGTTGGGGGGGGCGGCGTATTAAAAGGCTGAGCAGCTTTGTGTTTGACGGTGCTCATTGTCAAGCAAATATCCTTTTAAGATGAATTCAAATATAAGTTTTGATAGAAAAGGACGTATTATTACCAGAACCACCACAGGGTCGTGCAGAGGTCCGTCAGTGTGCAGCGTCTCCACGTCCTCCTCGATAATGTAGTGCCACTCCACGCCCAAGTCAATGAAGCTTCTGGACTTGACCTCCTCTCCTTTTCCATTGAGAATGTAATGCCCCGTTGCCTGGTTCTTGATTGCTGTAATCAGTCATTTGTTATGAGCCGCTGACAAAGCTGAAATAGTCTTTACTCTATCAATTACAAAAGTCGTGAATTAGCACTCAAAAGGGTGAGTCATGGATTTCTTTTCTAAACCTTGACACTTATTTGGAACAATTATGCCTGAACATTACAATGTCTGATTCATTCTCTAATTTATACAAAACAAGCTGTCCAAACTTGTCAGAAGTGAGAGGCTGAAATGAAAATGAGAGTGTTTCTCAGCTGCTTTAAATACATCTGATTCATTTAAATGCATCCCGTGGGGTAAAATCAGTTGCTATAATGGGCCTCGTGACAGCTACGGATCATTTCCTCTGGTGCTCAAGTCTAACACTTACATTATGCTGAGTGATGGAACCGGCATCGTCTTACAGGAGTAAAAAGTAAGTTGTGTTATCCCCCTTTATACAATATTAACTCAACACCATAAAATAAACTTTGTTGAATTGTGTTACTATTTAGAACTTCTCACATTTTAATTATTTACTGTTCAACTCTTAAATACTTGTTTCTGGTTCAGAGCATCAGAGTTATTACAATACCACAGATACACGTCACATACCTTTACTACTAGAAAGTGGGTAAGACCAGAAATACCCACAGCTGATGATTGGACTGACATTTATGATATTTTTAGGATGGAAAAAATTACGTTTTATATTAGTCAGCAACAGGAAATGTCGTTGAAGATACGTGAGAGTTGGATTTTGTACATTACAGATGTACCGATGTTTAATGTGAAGTTTGATGTCCTGTTTTAATTGAGGACCATAAAGGTACACCCCAACGTTTTTGTTCTATTTAAGTTTTGTTTGTGTGTTTTGTTTTCTTTAGCTGTATTTTATATAGATTGTATTGGTCCTTAGTTGCTTCTATATCCTATATTGTTACAGCTTTATTTTTTGTTACAGAAAGACTAAGATTAGGCTAAACTATTTAGGAGGATCAATTAATCATTCACAAGCTACGTTTTAATCTTTTAAGAGTACAAGGTGTCCCATCACGCACCACTTATACTTCCAATAGAAAACAGAGACCAGGCGACAAGTAGTTCCTGCTGGTTTCTACCACTGTTTCATTATTATATATATATGTTGTTGTTGTTTTTTTTACATCTTTGTTAGCCTGGAGCACCAGAAAAAAAAGGATTGTAACAGGTACATTGTAACAACTTTAAGTTTTTAGATTGAACTGCATGTCTAATTTTGAAGTTGTGATACATTCATATTCATATACTCTAACTAGGTCAGCGCTGCTACAGTTTATATGAAATATTGACACATTGACAGATATGCAGAGCTAATGGCAGGAAACCTTGAAGTGTGAGCAAGTCAGGAAAATCTCCAGTGATCCATCAGCACACGTCATTTCCCAGATAATGACAGCGACAGGAATGATGGATGCTGTTCACAAAACTACAGCAGAGGAATCATTCTGATGCTTTGTTTCAATCACGAGATGTTCAAATGGTCTTGTTTTCATTAAAAACCTGCAAGGTTTGGTCAAAATAAAGGCCAACACATCTTACAGATGTTTCTCATTGAATGATGTTTTTGTGATGATGAAGGACACAGTGCAGTTCTCTTCTGAAGCGCAGAGCCAACAGTCCTTCACAGTAGCCTCAAACATTCCCACTGAATGCTCACTGGGCTTTTCAGCTGCATAATGCAGGAGAAAACTCCACACACAGGCCATCACACCGGGCTTGAGAAAGTGTGTTTACTTTTATGGGTATATCCTCTTTAGGAATGCTGGGCAATGACTAAAGCTAACCCTACATCCACACTAATAAACACGAGCATGGGACAATATTCTTATCTCCTGATTGGGTAATATCACGATACTTGGATGCCGATTCGATAAGTATTGCGATTCAGTATTACAATTTGGTTTGCTGTTTTGACACTAAACCGCGAGAAAAAGTTGTCCTCAATGTGCTTCTTCACTGTTTACCCTCTTTTACACTACAAAAGTTGAGAAGCTCCCAACAAAAAAACAGCCTTCTGCCGCTTTCAGCTTCCTTCATCGGTCACGTGACCCTCGCTTTGTTGAACATCGCGTTCCATCTTACTTAAACTAAATCTATCCAGCTCTGTGCCGTGTGACTTATTCCACGTTTCTATCATCACGGTCATGAATAATGCTGATTCCTTCTCAATATGCTTCAATGTGACTGACTTTACCTCAACGGAGTCCAGAAAAATGCAACATAAAAAAAGAATGCAGTCCCATTTTTACAGTAGAGAGAGAATCCAATGATCTAGAAACCTCTTTAATAGAATGATGAATAACGAATGTGCAATATGAGGTCTAATTTTCTCAGCCTGGGAGGTGACACTGAATACATTAAGCAGGGTCTATAATCTATGATTCCCAGTATACGTTCTCATTAGTCTTCCAGGAGGATGGCATCCTCTCATTTCATACGTGTTCGTGTCAGGAAGTCAGACTTACCAAGAATTTGAGGGGAGGCCTCATGTTCTTGGATGATCACATGTCTAGCTCCAGGAGGAATGAGAAACATCTTAAGGTAACCTTTGCCAAGTTTGTAGCAGCAGCAGCAGCAGAAGCAGAAGGGGGGGAGGGGGGGTTAGGAAAGATAAGACAAGAGACAGGTAAGTTAAGCAGATACAGAAATAATCTGTTTGTTTGCAGTGGTGGACATCACGCATGTTTCAGAAGTTTTCTTCACTTTGCTCTACAGAGATGTTGGAAGAAAATTGAGAAAAAAGAAAATGGTAAATGTCTATGTCAGCTTTCCTCCTCGCTGTAGAAGCCTGCAGCTTTCATTGAAACAGGCCATTCATTCACATCCGTGTGTTGTGCCATCAAGGGACTCAATAATATCAATACATCCTCGTACTGCTGTTACACAACTTTTGATCATGAAAGGAAGTCTCTTAAAAGAACCGCACATTCTCTTTGTGTTCATATTGATCATGTGCAGACAGAATGTGAATGAACAGAGCCTTCAGCCATGTTTCAATAAGGCATCAACAACAGCTGTTTCAGACTACAGGGCAGCAAAGTCGCCTTCTGTCAGGGATGTCCACCGCTTACAAACCTACCGTGACTTACCAAGCACATTTCTAGAGTCTTCCGTTTCATTTAAAAACACATTTCGAGCTCCTTTGGGCAAAAAGAAGGCTCCTCTGGTCTTCCCTTCAAAATGAAACAAATCAGTTCATTAGTCTCGCAGTGTTTTCTCTTCTCTCCATTTCACTGTCTCACTGTTTCTCTGCAACAACATCACCTACAGTGGAGGCATATTTAACTAGCTTAGCAGGGAGCAGAGGAATTCACATTGGATGAGGAAGCAAACTATTTTTGCTGGCAGGGTGGTACTTGCCAATCACCAGGGCTGAACATCAGCGGTGTAATTACTCCCCCTAACATTTGACAGGCAGGCCCGACACTCGGGGGCCTGCTGATGCAGATGCAGCGGTGTCACTAAGGTGATTATGAATGCAACTGGCACACTGCTGCAAGGTTCACACAAGGTTACGACAGGTGGCAGAGAAGTGGGTCACTCTGCAGTATAAAGAAAACACGAATTGCAATCTAACATTTGGTAAATGGCTAAAAGATGGCCTCTCGCTTCTGAGAGAACTTCCTCTGACGGCAGAAAATTTCAGAACCACGAGCCGCTCGATAGAAATGACAGTTTGACTACAGAGTTTTTGGTAGACTGAGAGGATATCCTGCACACAAGCTAGTTGTCTAAAAAAACCCTGTGCGTGAGGATGCTTGGGTTAAACCCAGCGACAGCATGCCAACAACATCCCAGATTGCCTCCAAAGGTCTGCAGATTTGCTTAATATGACATTTAAGACTTTAACGTTAGTTTGTTAGGCTATTGAAGCAACTGCTCGAGAGACATTTACATTAAAAGACCACACATATCAATATCATATCATATATAAGAGAGAGTGACGACAGTCGAGTCAGACATAAATAGACACTTAATTAGTAACAAGGAACAGAGGAAACAGTAGCTTATATCACTCATGTCTCTAGGTCTCTTCAGTGTTAGGCATCCATCTGCACTAGAAGCCAGACAGAAAATACTGGAAAAGAGATCGTGTGGGATTCAGGAACACTGGATACTTGCATATTGAGTTTTCCAACAAAGGGGTTTCTTTTTGGGCTCTCTTGCTTAACTGTTTCCCTGTTAAAAAATGTGAGTGGTTAAATGAGAGTGAGAAGAAAAAAACAAAAACAAACGCATGATCATAGTTTCAACAGAGCACATCCTGAAACGGTTTGATGAAGTGTCAGAAGGTCCATTTATATGTTTCTTTTATACCCTTTATTGCCTTTTTGACATCACTTTGGTTAAATAATTAGTTTGATCTCAAATTATTCATGACAGATGAAGCTGGCATCACACATGGATTTCAGAAGACCTCGTGAAACCGTTCGTTATTCTCTTCATGCTGGCGGTTAATGTGAAGACACACTTTTCAAAAAAGAAATGAACCACTTACACGAATTCAGCTTGAACAATGGGTGACTTTTCAGGGGACAAAGTTGTGTTCTAACTTAGTGTGTGTGTGTTTGTGTGTGTGTGTGTACTTTCTGTGTACTATCTTTGTGAGAATCAATATCAGTTTTAGACTTTGGGAGTGAGGACATTTTTGGAAAGTGAGCCGGTCCTCACTTCTGGACAGACCTTCTAAGGGCTGTTTGAGGGTTCAAACATGGCTTTAAGGTTCAGGTTGTAATAAGGTTTAGGTTAGGGTTAGGGTAACATAGGGACAGTATGTCAATGAAGGTCCTCACAAGTATAGAAGTATGTGGTTGTGTGTGTGTGTGTGTGTGTCCTGTGTGGCTGCAGAGGGGAGATAACCTGAGGAAAGCAGCTTGAATTAAAGACGTTTGAATAAAGGTAATGTATTATTTGTTAATGACTTTAACTGAACTAAATATATTAAGAAATAAATCAAAGAGGGACCTAATCATCTCTCTGCTAATTAAAAAGGGCCTTAAGCCAAATGAACCTAACTGTTTGGAGTGACTGCGGAGACAGCTGTCAGGTACTCCGCGTCACTCTGCGCCCTCCCTATGGATCACTCATTAGCTGTGAATGCAAATTCTGCACGTGAGCAAATGGAAATGACACGGAGATCTGCAGTGCAGGTGGATGCAGTTTCATAAACACCTCTGTGCTCTCATGCAAATCAGTATGACATCCCAGTAGAAAATACTCAATAGTATTACTCACGGATTTTCAATTAATACACCTTACCTGGAATAAACTTGAGGCCTTTTAGCCTCAAACAAGCAATATAAAATCATTCCCATGCACTAAATGTCTAAATCATTTTTGTTATCTTGCGATGTTCTGTGTTTATTGCTGCAGCAAAGAATATCTATTATCAAATGATTAAGAAAACCTACATCTGTAAATCAACCTCCTTTAATAAGCTGTGTCTACACCAGGTACTAACTGCAACAGAAGTGTATGCACAGTAAGTATTGTCTTTATTTATATTTTATTCTGATTCGGGATATTTGTATGTGTGTTCTGTGTGTGTGGCGTGAAGCAGGCTACTAATTTAATTTCCTTGTGCAGCCCTGTGTTGAAGGACTAATATAAATGTACCTTGACCTTTATCCACAGTCCAGATGAACCTTTTTCTTTTTTTAAAGGAAAAGACGTCTATCAAGCTGTGACCTTTAAATGCCACTGCCAATAAAACTTCTTTGCTAAAGATTAGATACTTATTTTGTTGTTGTGTTACTTGATCTTTCTGTAGATGTTTCACTTCATTCTTTTTCTTTTTGCACCTGTGAGCAGCTCCTCAGTCTGTTGTGCATTGCATTGTAGGACAATGTTAACATGCTAATTGCCCTATTTGTTGACACAGCATCACAACAACTCCCTCCACTAACAAAGGCCATAGCATATGACTGAATATAGTGACTGTTGTTCATTGAACTAAAACACAATCAGGTGTAGTCTGTTTGCTGCATCCACCTGCTGCATCCTGTCAGAAGACTAACGTTCATGCAATCACCGTTTTTTTCTCAATTTCTGACTACGAGAGTTCCTTTGCAGTCGTCAGGATGAATGTGTTCATGTGTTAGTATTGTATTGGCTCCCAGCTCAACAAATACACTGCAGAGTCAACTGCCGGCTGCCAGGAAAATATAAATGGTTCAATTTCTTATTTCAGTCCAGCTGCACATCAGTGAGCTTTCTGTTCATGGGTTATATGAAATCTGGGGAGATGCTGCGACAGGCCACTCCACATGTATCCTTTTTACAGGAAGTGCAGTTTATCACTGAATCAGAATTTGAACTCTGTAAGAGTTTTTTGGTTAACTTCAGCTGTGATGACCGTGAGTCACGGCTATTCTTCTTTTCCAGTAATCAGACTTTGTTAGTAGGGGGGTCCTTTCACATGTTAAAATATGTCAGGAACAAGATTTAAAGAGTGTGGTGTGCTAATGGGTTGAATCTGCTCAGCTAATCATGATTTATGGAGGCAGAGAAAAACTGCACTCTACATTTCATGTTCTCAAACTAGGACCGTTCAAATTATAAGCCTATATTTCATTCAAGAAATTCCCCCCAAGATATTGTGTTTACTGCTCAGATTTGGTCTTGAGTGTAAGTCACATGTACAGGAAATAGATTTAAATTCCCTTGAAATTAAACAAAAGAATGGATTATCAAGAGACGTCTGACTTTTAATATTATTATTATTATTATATCAGGACCCTGTGCCAGCTAGCTACAGTGTTTTGTCACAGACCACACTGGCTGTGGGTTAAATCATGCTGTTTCTGTCTGCAGGTCATTGCTGTCTCTTGAGAGTCTATACAATTTAACAACAGTCCTGACATAGCAACAACCCCGATGCTTTATCATTACCAGATAGCTCACACTGGTGACACAACCTTAACCATGGGACAACTGACTGAAGTGGATAATCATTTTTATATTCACGATTGAATCATTCGTCCTTGTGATGTTTTTCCTGCGGAAACAGAATGCTGTTAGACCGTGATGAATCAGCGTCTAAGGATAAGGCTGGAGCTAAGCTATATTTGTCTCACTGTCAACAAATCCCACTGAAAGATAATAGACCAAAACCAATAATTAATGTATCCCACAAACCTGTGTTGTCAGTGCAGCCAAAGCCTGATCGATGATATCTGTCACATCCGTGAGACACATGTTGCACTCGATGACATGTTCCTTCTCTGTGATTAACATGGACACTGTAGTTTCTTTTGACTCAATCCTACATACACCGTCCTAAATACTGAATAATGGAACTATTCTTTTGTGAGGTTCTGACAATAAAAAAATTATAGAACAACACCAGCCTTATCCCTTAATGATTAATCAATAGGTTGTCAGTTATGGAGAGATATACGCATGATCATGCAGTTATATTTGTACATTTGTATACCTCTTTGAACAAAAGCTTCTGCCAGATAAATGAATGGAAATGTAAAATAATGGACTGGTAACGCCACGCTGCATCGCAGCAAAGCGTCGTCTCCTCCATGTCAATTATCTTCTTACATGGTCATTAATAATCAGTTAAAGTAATTATATATTTATGATTGCAAAGCAACAGTGCAGTATGTATATGTCTAACTGAGGTTTATCAGTCACTTGTAGTGTATTGTGGATTATTAACATTCATCATTAGTGACAAACTGGAGTTGAGAAAATATTGTTCATGTAGAAAACTAAATGTATAAAAAACGTTATTTTAAAAGACTTTGCCGTTAGTTGTGTTAGTTCTGGTTCTACATGTTCTTACCAGCTTTCTTTGGTGTTCGGGTGAAGGTTCCTTTGACTGTGCGGCAGTGGGAGTTATCCCCACCGCAAACGCCACATTTGTCCTCGACTTTGTTCGAGCCAATCTCTCTGTCGCAGCCAACTTTCTGGAGACCGAAGAAACAATCAGACAGATGAGCAGAGATTGTTTTTGTTTAGCTATCAGAAATATAAGTTCTGTCTGGACACAAGCTTTGTGTTAGCAAACTGCTTCTGGAGCTGGCGGACAAGTTCACAACCAAGCTGTCATTTTGTATCTACTTCGTATAAAATCGTATAAAATTGATACTTATCGTGCATTTTAGCCGCATGTTGTGAAATTGAATGAAGTCATGAATCCTTACCACACATTCTCCACGCACGCAGATACTGTAGGCGTCTTTGTAGGAGCATCGTGTCCCATCATGCACCAGCTGCTTCATGTACGCCACGTCTAATGTCTCCTTCGACTGGCAGTACAAGTGGCATCTCTTGTTGGCTACAAGATAACACATTAAAAAAAATTCACAAGTTATTAATGTTGTTTTGTCTTCATAATTTCTTACATGCTTTCCTTTGTAAAACATATCTCCTGTAACATTAAAGGTCAAGTGAAAGTGGGAGGTGATTAGCTACAGGTACAGTCCCCTCAGGTGCTGCACTTTACCTTTAAAACAGCCAAACACGAAGTTGCATGGACAAAATAAGAAAATAATATTGTTTCCTAAGACAACACCACACAGATATCAATCAGCTGATCTTTAAAAAGACCTAATCTAAAAGGTCAATATTAAGCCCTGACATTAACAGTATAATCTGAATTCATACATATACTACTACATACAAGGCCCTGTATGAAACCAAATGGACTTTCTGTTGTACGTTATTGTCAAATTGTCAAATGACTCTTCAGAAAAGCTCTTAACCTTCCACAGAACAATGGGTTCCCACTGCACCGTCTCGCCTCTCTGCCATTTCTCACAAGGTTTTCCTACTTCTTTTCTACATGACTGACTTCTCAAGCCCAGACCAATTTAAGTGCAATAAGATGCAAACAGCTCCATGGTGCGAAGCCAGTTATAAGCAGTGTCTGATAAAGAGCAGGGTTTGAAATAGGATACAGGTTCTGTGACTGCAATGCAGAGATCCATCACTTTTGCAGAAAGGGCACATTTTGAGCTTACATGGTTTTAAACTCTGGATACTGGCACAGTGAAACAGGTATGAATGAAGAGAATACAGAAACAAGAAAGAAAACCCGACACAAAACACTTTTGAAAACGTTCCCTTTGGCCACAACAGTGTGATCAGTACACTGAAACTGCTTTGAATAAACAATACCTTTCTGAATACAGATCCCCTGCCCTCGTCCACTTTCATTGTTTAGTTTTTTTGGCATGAAAACACACACAGCAGCTTCACGCTTCAACAAAACAATCTGTTGATGTTTTTCTGGCTTACTGTCAGGATGCTCGTAGGGAAGCCAGTGGTGTTTGGCATTTTGAAGCTCAAAGTGGGAGTTGCGGAGGTGGCACTGCTGGGCTCGGAAATCTTCGAAGTGCTTGGGGCAATCGTCAGTGTTACACAGCTGATACTCGTAGTTCACTCCCGGGCAGTCCTGGCCACCGTTGGATGGCCTGGGGGGGAAGAGGAAACAGGATGAAGATCAGAGCAGCAGATCAGAAACTGAGAATCTGAAAACAAATCCTGCTTGAAAGGTGATTCTTTAAACGCCAAGATGCTTTCAAGAAAGATTGTAGTTATTTTTAACATTGCACCTGCAGTTTGGGCTAAATTGTGCCTTACAAATGCAGCTAATTGACCCTTAACATCACCTTAAACCTATAGAGTGATTCATTTATTATATATCCTTTTCTGTGAGGTACTTACATTCATTATTTCAACCTTCCTGGTATTTGAATGGCTAATGAATCCTAAGAAATTTGAATCTGACCAAGAAAACCAAAAAGACACAGGTGGAAACAGATAACAAAATCCACCTACCAGCATCTCTAAAGTCTCTAAAGTTATATCTCGTTCCAAAGTGTACAGACAACCATTCTGCAGTGTTTTAGAGGTTTATGTGTGGGACTATGTTGGACAGAGCCAGGCTACAGTAGCTGTTTGCCCCTGTTTCCAGTCTTTATGCTAAGCTAAGCTTATTGCTTAAGCTGCTATCTGTAGCTTCATATTACACTTAGTTGAGGTTAGGGAAGGACTGTTAAAGCCCCCTGAGGCAGATTTGTGATTTGTGATATTGGGCTATATAAATAAAACTGACTTGACAACGATTCACGATGCCTCACAGGACAAACTATGTTATTGTTAGTGACTTTGCCACTTACGCTGGGTTGTTGCACTGACGTGTCCGGAAGCGAACTCCAGTTCCACAGGAGCGAGAGCAGGAGCCATATTTGCTCCAGGAGCCCCAGGTGCCGTCTTGTTTGACCTGATTAGGGTTTTTCCACATGCAGTGACCTTTGTAGCACCACTACAGAGGAGAGAGGAAAAGTAAGCCAAACACAAACGCCTCCTTTCTGGACTCAGTCAATGATAATACAGGGGAAAAAATGTGAATACACTATGCGGCCAAATGTATGTGGTCAGGAGTTTTTGTATATTTTTGGCCTTTTTTTTTAAGGTTTGGGCTCCTAAATTCCAGTCAAGGGAAATTAAATTTTTAAACAATATTTTAGACAATAGTGCGCTTCCAACTTTGTGTCAACAGTTTGGGGAGGGCACTTTCCAGGTCCATAAAAAAATGGTTTTCCCAGGGTGGCGTGGAAGAACTTGATTGGTCTGCACAGATCCATGACCTCAACCCCATCTAGCACTTTTTCAATCCAATTAAACATCAGGTAACAGTTAAGTTATCTCAGGGCACTTTTCATACAGAGCAGGTCTAGACCGTACTCTTTATAATATTATTTACAGAGACCCAACAATTCCCACCATGAGAAAACTCAAAGAAAAATTTAAATAAAAACCCCTTCTGCCTCGACCGGTTGGGTCGAGAGAGAAAGAGAAAGGGAAAACGATGAACTGAGAAAGTGAGCCAGACCTTATTGCCCAACATCAATGTTGGATCTCACTAATTCTCTCATGGCTGAATGGGAGCAAATCCCTGCAGCCAGCTTCCAAGATCTGGTGGAAAGTCTAAAAGCAGAAGAGGCTCGTGGTTTTGTTGAGTTTTCATTATTAATTATTTGCGATATAGCAACGGGGAAACTGCCGTCTGTTTGGTATTGTATCAGTGTCTCATTAACATGTGAATCACCTTGTCCACATACTTTTGGCCATGTAGTACAATATATAATAGACACTCTTACTTTTCCAGGAGCACACTCCGTCCCATCGAGAGGCGGCCCCTTCTTGGTTTTGCAGAAGTAAGGGTTGTCTGGGTGACTGCACCACAGCTGCTTACACGGGTCAAATGTACGAAACTGAAACACAGGAAAGTGGAGCGTTGAGCCAAGTGAGTTGGAGTACTGTGCATGAAAATGAAATTAAAGCATGTGAAAAATGGCTTGGAAGGATAAAGGAGGGACATGTTTTCTTCAAACACCTTCTGAGAAACAGATCTGTCAGATTTTCACATATTCTGTACTGTGAAGTAAAATTCCAGCTGTAACACTCAAAAAAGCCTTTACCAAGGGTCTCACAACCACTGAACATTATTACCCACTGAGCACATACACAATAAGGGCTCAGTACTGTGGATTATGATGCTTAAAATGGGTTTGATACAAATAAAACAGGTGTTTTAAAGTCTGATAGAAGAGGCAGAGCAATAAAAACACAGTCACAGTCTTCCATATCTAGAGACAGCTGGCACCCTGCAGACCCAATCATTGTTTACAAGTGTTATGGTCTCCACTCTCAGAGGCACTAAAGCTGAGTGGGTTGAGAAGGTTTTCTCTGGGAACAGATTACTGTTAACCTCCCCTCCAGAGGAGGTGGTCAGAGGTGTTCTTGCTTAAAAAAGATCATCAGACTGATTTGAAAGAACACAAAAATGGGCCTTTCAGCTGCACAGAGCTTCACTATACCAAGAGGCTTTGTGAACAACACGTGCCCTAAGGTTACCCTTAAGACCTGCCCCCTTCATCAGGTCCAGACACATCTATCTCTCTCCTTTTCTGGCTGGTTTCTCATCTCCAGACTGTAGTTGTTACTTTTCTACACAGACCCAAGAAGAGAAGATCAACAAACTCCAGTTTTAGTTCTCCATAAGCAGCATTATTATTTAATTTCTGTTATCAAATCCATACATTTAATTCATTTTTCACTTTATTTTTGTTTTCACTGCTGCAGCAAAGACTGGATTTCCCAACTGATTTTTCTTCTAATATAACTATCTCAGTCAAGTACAGTGATTATTATGATTTTCATTTTGTTGGTGTTCATTAAGTGAACCTGACTCCGTTCTTTCTCAAGGGCAACACCCACCGGCAGCGTTTGACTCACATCGAAACATCAGCAGCCATTGTTGTTCCAGCTTTGTCGTGCGTCAACCCTTCACAAAACAAGTATTTGCTTGCATCAGCTTTCTGGATCTGAACATCTATCTATTGCACCGTGACCCGTTTCTCCGTCAATTTTTTGGAGAAAGGTTTCTCCAAAAAAAGGAAAAGGTGACAAGTTTTATTGAATTTCGGGGAAAAGTTAATCTATGGGCAAGGGAACCCCTGATCGTTTTTTTAGTATAGACTCAGATCCACCTTGTAGCCATTTATTCAATTAATTTACTTACAATCAGGCTGGTGACGTCATTTTCATCACTTCACAAAAATGTAGCATTTTCTCTACACGTTTAGTGGCTGACAAATTCTTGTAGGTGTGGCCTATAGTCACATAAAAAACGATCCCATTGTGCAGTTGCATCTAAATTGTTATGGTGCATGCCAACCCTATCGCCAGACCGAACACCAATGCTTTTGGCAAATAAGTTGTGGTTAAGGTTCAGGCTGGATTGCCAATCAGACAAACTGACTTCCAGTGGCCCTCAAAAGACCTGGTCCACTGTGTAGCTGTTTGTAGTGATTTGACTTTTGTTGTTTTGGAATGTGCACCACTAAAGCAAGTGAAAAGGATCAACCCTGGCCATCATCAGACAATCAGCATCAGTCTATTGTTGTTGACACCTTGCAGGAGGTATTTAAGGTCTTTGAGAGACATTTCTAGATAAACTGGTGGAAATTGTGCACTAGATGAAGACAGACCTTTAATCAAATGTATTCTTATTGTTACAGTTTCCTCTCCACTTTGTGTAAGTGCTCCAGTAAATTTCTTATCAGTTCATGCTAACAAATGAAGAATCACCTATTGGCGTTCGCTTCACCCAGATAAGGGTCACTGATTTAGAACAACAACCTCTATCCGTCTCATTTATTAGGACTTGATAGAAAGACCCAAATTACTCAACCATTTGAATCCTGGCACAGTGTCATGATCCCTGAACTGGGTTCCTCTTTTATTTTGGTAGTCTGTGTGCTTGTGTTCGTGTTTTCTTGTGCCTTCCTGTCTTTGTCTGGTTCCCTCCTTAGTTTGATTACCATCACCTGTGTCTTGTTACTCACCTGTGTCTCATCCCCTCGTTTGCTTTCGTTATTTATAGTGGTCCCTTCCCTTTGTTTCTTGTCGGATCATTGTCTTTGTTAGTGTCGTCGTGTTTGTTTGCTCCTTATTCCTAGCTTGTTTACTCCCTGCTCCTTGCCACCAGCCACCTCCTTTTTGGTTTGTTCCGTTTCCCTGTTTTTGGTCTTTGTTACGACCCCCGAATTTTGACTCGGGAGACCAACACAGGACAGCCGTCAAAGTAGGACAAACAACGGCCGTATGCAGTTTAGTGAGATTTATTTGAGATGTTAACACAATATAACGGCACACTGGCGGAAGGAAGGTGGACAAATACGTTGCGCCAAATAAACTGAAAGGAACAAACCAAAATAGGCTGACTAGAGGCCCAAGTCTATTGACAAATCAGAAAACACAAAAGGTCTAGTCTCCTAGCCTAAAAAGGATGTTACCAAAACGAATACACGGGTGGCCACAACGTCTTACCTAATGTCTCTAGACAATCTGATACTACGTGAGTGCAAATGTAAAGGGTACCCCCTCTTACCTAGTCCACAATCCCAACCGCCAGGGGAAAAGCAACAACAGATAATACTGATGTTTCAGGGACTACTTTAACAGAAGTCAGGTGGTAGTTAACTCTCTTTCTCAAAGTGTGCACGTGTGCACACAAGTCAATTCTCTAATTCTCGCTCTCTTTCTCCAGTCTCCGTCTCTCTCTTCGTTTCTCTCCTTTATGTGGCCATCCAAGTGCTGATAGGCCGGCCAAACTCAGCAACACCCAATGGACTGTGCGGGGGGAGGGGACTTCTGATTACCAGAAGTGAAATCACCTGAAACACATTAGAGAAAAAAAACACAACACAAGCCAGGAATGACCTGGCACGTAACAGTCTTGTTTTGTCATTATTAAATAAATCCTCTGTTGCTGGAGCTGCTGGTCTGCGTCTGGATCCTTTTCCCTCTGGGCAGATCATAACAAAAAGGCATTTATTGTCAATAACATAGTATGCGCAGTACATACAAAGATATCGAAATTGTAGTTTCCTCATGTCCTAGCAGTGCAAAATAGATTTGACGCAGGGCCCAGAATAATTGACCCAGTGTTCCCTCTGTGTCAGAGACTTTGACTATGACTGTCGCAAGCCTTTGGGAGCGATTGTGTTTTCAGGAGCTTGCACAGTTCTAACCCCCATATCATCAATATTCCAATGGAAGACTGTTGCCGGGGCAAGAAAAGTACAGTAAGCGCCATCCTCACAGACACTCAAAAGAAAGATTGTGAGTTCAAAGGGGGGGGAGGGGGAAGAAAACGAATCAGTCCTCTGAGGATTGCCTTGTGTGCAGTTACCTCCTCTGTCCCTGGGGAGAAATGGCTGTAGTGTGACCTGTCATAGATGTGAAGCAAGTTTTACACAAAGTGCCATAACTGTGAGTCGCCACTAGGGTTGAGTGAATGAATGAGATCATAGAGGTGCTTTACATCTAAAAAAGACTGATTCAATATTAAATGAATAAACAATTCAGTTTACACATTGCAGAGCTAATTACTCCAGCTAAAACCTACCTTCAGAAATCCTTTATTAATCTCGCAGTGGAGAAATTTACATTGTTGCAGCAAAAGTGTACAGTGCAGGAGAGAGAAAAATATAAATAAGTAACATGGTAAACCAAGTACACGTGATGACATGCAGTCACTTTTAAAAATAATAAGTACTGAAATAAATAAATAAACACTTCCTGCTGCCTGTATGTATAGGCCTTTATAATAAATGTTAAAGAAGTTTGATAGAACTATGCTAACCTGTTTCTGATGATATATTGGTCGGCTGATTAAGGCATTTTTTTATCCATATGTTGAAACATTGACATTTGGTTGGATGTATCACTAAGGGGGATGACACGGAGTACAGGGCTGTTGTGGACAACTTTGCTACGTGGAGTGAGAAAAATCACCTCCTACTAAACGTGACAAAAACTAAGGAACTGGTGGTAGACCTGAGGAGGACCAAGGGGAAGGTAACCCCTGTCTCCATCCAGGGGGTCAGTGTGGACATTGTGG
>JAVQJD010017954.1:0-46699 GCA_036023655.1 Nannoperca australis | reverse complement strand
ACCTTGGATCTTTTTACTCTGGTAAAGCTGTAAAATTTCAGTTTGGTGATAAAACACACCAAAACCACCCCCCCCCCCCCCCCCCCACCGCTACTAATAAAATAGGGAAAATTGCACTTTAAAAAGGTGCCTCCTTCGCAGCCTTCTGCACTGCGTGTCACCTGGTCAAATGTAGAAGGAACTCTGCTGGACGGCTCTGTTGGACGATCAGGAGGAGGGAGCCGTTCATTTGGAAAAAGCAGAGAGAGCGTTCAGGGTTTTTGGTGAAAGGAATAAACGAAAGGATGATTAAAGAAGTGTTAATCCTCATCAGTCAAGTCAAAGACACAGGGGGAGAGAGGGAGGTCGAGAGGCAACACACATGATCTAATATTCATAAAGTGCTACACAAACCATCCTTTGTAGCCGACTGCGAACGACAGCAGCAGCGATTACCCCCTGAGTGAAATTCAATTTCCACTGGAGGAACCTTCATTAAACATTTATCCATTCCACTACTTTGAGGCGTTTTTGATTGCTTTGACCAAATTTACTGACAACTTGTGTCTTGGGAGACATTTAACAGAAAACTACAATTTTGACTTTCCTGGCATCTCCTCTGATTATCCCCACTGTCACACACACATTTGTTGTTTGTGTGTAGAGATTTGTTGTTGTTTTTAACTGACTTTCTGCTCGGTTAATTATTCCAGTGTGATTCAACAAAACATTTAAAATGCCCCAAAGATATAAATACTTATTAGACGGTTTTCTAAATTATACTCACAGATTACGAATTATACTATTTCCTGCTTACTTAATCAGTGACGTCACTTAATTCAGAGTTTTACAGGTTTATTATTGTCATGTCAGGTATCTCAGGTAGCAGGAAGCAGACATCAGAGTCCATATTCATCAGCTGCTTTGGAGGCTCTTGTGACATCTTCAGGCAAACATCACCTGCCAACTACTCTACTTTACTTGGAGCAGACGACATGCAAGAGATGCACCAACACTAAGTACACCTTCTCAAGGATTGTGCTACAATTTGAGGGTACTTTACTTGAGGATTTCCATGTTATGTTACTCTTTTTACAGGTTTATTATTGTCATGTCAGGTATCTCAGGTAGCAGGAAGCAGACATCCGAGTCCTTTAAACAAGCTGACTAAAACCACTGCTGGCTCTGAGTAGGACAGTTCTTAATGAAGCTCCTACACTAAAGTTAAGTTAGGACGACTCCTAAGAGCGGATCTGATTTTGCACTCACTCTCAGCAGCAAAATAGAAAAAATTAGGACGCCTCAGACTAAATAGTAGCAGAACAACATCTCCATATAAGGACCTGTACTCCACCATGTGGCTGACCTTGTGACCTTTTGACCCCGTACACACATGTTAGACTGGAGACAACGATTCAGCTCAACCTGTAACTGCTTACAAGTATATACATAAGCATCTAATGACTAAATATGAATAATTATACCAGCAAATGATGAGAAACATATGATTCAATGGTAATGGTACTTACCATGGTGCGACGTGACTGCGAGGCATATGATAAAATATAACCTTCATTATACGGAGGCTTTATGTGTATAGGAAAATATAATAGGTAAGTAATAGCGACATTGATCACCACTATCACCAGGAGACAACGCTGTGCTGAGAACGTTCCTGCGTTGGTCTCTTTCTCCTGCATCCTGTCAGCCCCTAAAATTGATTCTCCTTTTGTCAAAACATTATCTTTTAATGAACTCGTCATCAAGCGTTCTCAAAACATCTCTCCTCTCACGTTTGAATGTCATTTTCTGCTAAGTGCTAACAAGATGGGACGCCTCAGGAGAGAAATATTAGCAGTTTTTGAAATACTTGGTATGGCCAAGCAGTTTCCCTCACTGTGAAGAACATTTAGGACCAATTTCCTGCGTAATAAATAAGAACCTTAATTTCTTCATCTTTAATTTAAACTCTATTAATCCAGATTCAATTTCAATTTCAATCAAAACACTGTTAAGGGAATCCAATTATGTGTCCCAGAGTTCTGTCTTTTCTCAAATCTAATTCAGCTTGTCCCTTTGTCATACATATATGACATATATGTCATAATAAATATCACAATCCCAAGCATGCACACTCTGACACCAGCCGAGTCGTCCAGATTACAAAATGTGGTGGGGACTAAATCTTAACTAAAAGAGGTCCCCATCTACATTGCCAATTGCCTTATTTTGTACATCCATGCATCCATGTGACAAGTCATGCAATATATTAGTCATGCAACCTGAAATGGGGATCTAGACCAGAGCTCAGGCAATGACTCGGTAGCGTCAGCAATCGCTGTAAACGTGGTCCTGTGGGCATTACTACATGGCGTATCAAGGAGGCTTACATAAGCACACTTCCACTAGTGATGGGTTCACCTCCAGAGCAAGGAGGACAACATGGGGACAAAGAGCTGAACAGAAGTGGGGAGAGAAAGAATTATTTTGTATCTCCTCCACATAAATAACCCACGACTGGATCAAATGGCAATTTAAATGTCCGAGGTCCGGCAAAGGCACATTATTGATTTCCACAGCCAGGCGGTAAATGTGGGGGAAATAAGGAAAGAATTAAGGACAGAGGGTGATCAGACTGCAGTAGTCCCAGACAATAAGCACCAGGGCAGGCAACACAGAGGGAGGGAGGGAGGGAGGGAGGGAGGGAGGGGGAGAAAAAAAAGCAGAGTGAATAAAATGAAGGAAATAGAAAGCGACAAGAAAAGACAGAGGAGATACGAGGCCCTGCAGCAACCCCTGAGAAATGCTCACTGAGGCAAGGTCTGACTCACAGGATGCTTCACGTGGGGGAACAGCGATTTCTAGGTGCATGTCAGAGCCAGCAGGCGGTCACCCCCAGTCAGCGTCTCCTCTTTCATCTGGTCCATCCCAGATTTACGAACCAAGAGTCGTGTCACAGGTGCAACAAGTCCTCCAAATCAGTCAACAAAATACATTGTTCCACATCTGTGGAGGAGGGAGCATTTAAAAATACTGATACATATTACTAGAAATACAGTTAATCTGTGCTCCCAGGGTGTAAACAAATCTGGAACCTGGCGTTCATGGACGACCCTAATGAGTCACATATATGCTGAACTGTCCTCGGTCCTGGGGGTCACCGAGGACACACCTATGGGCAAGTGTAGGGAACAGTCTCACATAAATCCAACTGTTCTCTCCATAAAAATAATTGAGCCTTCGGGGCAAGAGATATTTGTGCATCCACGTAAAAGAAAACAAAAAAAACCCAAGCCTTTAAAATGTGGGACACTGAGCCTGTGATGGTTTCCAAATAACCCTTTTTATGTGCTGCACTCTCACATTTCTCTATATATTTTGCCCCAGATTGCCTCCGCTTCTTCTGCGGGGGCATGCTGGTTTGTCATCACAGCTCTAACACACTATCGATTGCTGGATTTTTGGCTTGTGTTTCGCAGTGTATTGGTATATTGGTGATTCCCGACCGGGGGGGGGTACACGCACCCCAGAGGGTACTTTTGCAGGTAGCAGAAGGCGTGTGGAAAGACGTGTGGTGCATTTGAAATAAATTGAAATCTAAAACAAAAATCCACATATCTGTGAGGAAAACAAGGAACCAAATAGGACTGCAAGTTACTGTGAGGTTGATCTGTAGTATATTTATTGGTACAGCTCTGACAGCAAGCAGGCAGAAAGGCCAAAACAGATGATGGATGAATGGCTGAAAAATTGGGTTTTTGACACCCAAAGTTGTCCCAGCTGCCATCAGTCCAATGACGTGTTACTTGAGTCTATTTGATTGAGCTGTGACGGACAAAAAAGTTTGGGAAACCGCTGCTGTTTTAGTGCAGAAAACTACATTATTGCATCCTCATAGTTGCACTGTGGCTGGATTAAGACTGATGTTTGTCTTTAAAGGAATAGTTTGACATTTTGGGAAATATTCTTGTTTCCTTTTTTTGCTGGGAGTTACATGAGAAGATTGATACCACTCTCATATCACATGGGAAGCTGGAGACGGCAAGCAGTTAGCTTAGCATAAACACCCCTACCTGCACATCTCACTAATTAACTAAGTCCGGCACATAACACCTGCAAAGCTACACCTTGTTGTTGAGGATTAGTGTGTGTTGATTAGTGAACTCTACAAAGCCTGACCAGCTGCCCCCTGTTTCCAGTCTTTATGCTAAGCTAAGCTAAACTTAGCTAAGTGTCTCCTGGCTCCAGCATGATAGTTAACACACAGATTTGAGAGTGGTCTTCACGTAACTCTCGGCAAGAAAGCGAATAAGCATGTGTCCCTTTAATCTGGGAGAACACAGTTTGCTAAACAGCAACAACAACTAAAATACATTTCTGAATGGTAAGCTATTTATCACAGACGTGAAGGTAGACGTTTATTCCATAATAAAAATGATTAAAAAGAGCATAAAACATGAAACTAATATGGTTTCACCCCCCTTATAAATTACTGGTTGTACTGTCACATCCACTGTGGGACAAAAGAGGTGGTCTTAGCCTGCCACTGCGTTTAATAAGACAATTCATACTGTCCACATGCAGCCGGTGTCCTTCATCCTCCATAACAAAACAGCCGGTCATGATATACAGTACATTCACATGCAGGGACCCATTGACAGGCTCACCGAGGACACCCTGACAGCTCATCTGTCACCAGGATGGCTTTAAGACATTTTAAAACACAGATCCACTTTCAAGGTTTTGCCTCTAACCATTAACTCACTCAAGCAGTTCTTCCCGTACATAATGTGAGCGCAGCAATGTTCTGATTTAACGGCGTCTTTTACAAAAGACCTCCCGTTCACAATTGGACTTCAACAAATTCTTGCTTCAACAAGACCGCTGCAAAGGCTGGTTTTGTGAATGGGGGCTGTTTTTTTTATTACATTTAAGAACTCCCACAATGCATGTTGGCAATAAAGGTTAATGAATATAGTCGCCCTTAAGGGAATCTTTGCAAGGATATTACAACCCCCCCAAAAAAGACACAACCCTCATGGTTTTTACACAAAGAGGCACCTCCGTACAGTAAGAACATGTCCCTCAAGCAACTCTTCGCAGGTCATCGGATTATTTTTGTTTTGATGTTTTCGATATTTTGCAATAAAAAAAGGTCTGGATGACGACAAGACCAATAGTCTTGAGTGGTGCATAGAGCTGCAGTGTCACACTACACGCCACATAATGAAAGTGTTGGATCCAATATAGACTTTAGAGTAAAGACCGCAGGGCTGCTAAATCAAAGGGTTTAATTCCCTTGAGAACACGAACGTGGTCAGCAAATTATACGGCAATCTGAGATGAGATCCTCTTGTCATGGGGCGGAGCAGGAAGTGTTCTAACTGAGCGAATGTCCATTACATCTTGATATTTCTTATGTACAAGTGGACATTTTAGCCTGCTGGTGACACTAAAGTAAAGGTCAGACCAGGGATCATCCTCTTGGGACAATGAACATTTAAAGTGCTATGGATATTTATCACAATCTGGTCAGTTCTTGTTGAGATAAAGTTGATGTCACACATTAAAAAATAATTCAACATAAAGGTTAGGAAGGTGATTTATTCAAATCAGCACTTAACTCATCGACACCGTGTTCATTTGATTTGGGAATTCCCTTAAAAGTGCTGCAGTCGAACTTTAACACGTTCTGCTTGTCAAGCACGTTGTACGTTGCAAAGGGACTTCCAAGGAAGCAGTGAAAAAGCCCAAATACCGTTACGCTCTCAGAAAAGATGAATAAGCACTCTGTTTTTAATCTTTAACAAGTGGCCCTGGAGTAAAATCACAGAGGTGTACATTGAACGATTTTAATGGAGACAATTGTGCGGCGCGTGGCTCTTTTCCTCTGCACAAACGATTCAACATGCACCTCCTCTGGTACCATCCCTCACTTCTTTTGCTAATTATTCTGAGTAGCGTCAGAGTTCAGAGGCTCCTGCAGGAGGAAGGCGAGTAATGTAGTAATCCAAAAATCCTAAATAATAGTTCTCTTATTGATCTCTGCCTCTCCCAGTGCACCCACAGGCACACTGAACTCAAAAGACTAAAGCAGTTTACCTCCGCAGGCAACTCAGCAAGAACAGAAATCAATTAGTGCAACGGAGAGAATATATATTTTTAGTTACACTGCAGTAGGAGCTGTGCAGCTGTATTAGCTACATTTGTATGTTTCTTTAGTGTTAGGCTGTTTCCTGCAGCCACCAGCCATGTGCAGACCAAGTGGAACTCATCAACAACACTCCCCTTTCATACCCCCAGGATGGTATATACATGTATTTTTTGTGCAAGTGCACGTGTGTGTGTGTGTGTGTGTGTGTGTGTGTGTGTGAATGACGAGCGAGGCAGTATGTGAATGCTCATGTGCTGATGTGTGTTATTTGTAATCTTGGTTTGTGCTCCAGGCTGGATTACTCTGTGTTGTAAGTAGAAAACAGTCCTGGTGTTTTATGATAAATACCCTTTTCTTGCCGCCAACCTCCACATAATACACAACCACACACACACACACACACACACACACACAGTTAGCTCCCCACCAGGCTGGCCTCCTCACTGATCTCACATACGACATATTGTGCGGTGAAATTAATTTGTTTTCCTCAGCGCAGCGGCCTGTATTCTCATCAACCCGCACATACTCCATGTCTACTAAAGCCTTTAGGGCATCACCACCCGTGAAATCAGAGTGGCCTTCCAGAGGGGACAATTATTTTACTTTAACCATGCATTTAGACCGAAAACAGTAAAACAAGAAAAAGGTGGTGGTGGGGGTGGGGGGGTCCATGAAGGACATGAGTCTTCATCCTTTTTGTTTAACCACAGTTAGTCTCGCTCTGAAATCCCACGAGAGGTTGAGATGTTGCAAGAAGACGAAGACTCTTTAACTAAATGGTCTAAAAGGTTAAACGCAGCTTAAAACAACAAGCTGTTTTTTACGAGGAGTTGTCTGTCAGTGACTTCTCATCTCAAAGAAAGTGTATTTCCAAAAATGTCAGACAGTTCCTTTATATTATGTGTGTGTTCATTGACACATGTTAGAAAGTTTGCTGTTTAAACACTGACCCCTTGAAAGCAGCTGTTTGTGGACGAGACGCTAGCAGAGTTAGCCAGAATTAAATACCAACCAGCGCAGCTTAGCTTCTAGCGCAGCAACGCAAGCACTTACATATTTAAATGCTTCAAAAGCTTCAGTGCCTTTCTGCTCTGCTCTGTCCCAAGTGATCATGTGAACTCTGCAGCTGCAGCAGTTGCAACAGTTCCAGGATGAAACAAGTCAAGGATTTTTGTTACTCAAATTAATCCAAATTGTTCCGGCCTTATTTAAATATGAATCCCGCTCGACCTTCACATGCGGTAGATTTTTGTGCCCGAGGTGACCGAAGATCAATCAAATGACTTTCAAGACAAAACAATTAACAAAACAAAGTCACCACTTCCAATACGTGAATGCAGCTTTTGTTTTAGGAAGATATTGATTGATCACCAAAGCCCCGAGCTCTTGCTTTCAGATACTCCCTGCCACTCCTTAAACATAAGATTCGACAGCTCTTCACTGATCTACTGGTTCATTGATCAGCACACCCCACCCTGGGCTTATAGCTTCAATTTCTGTGGCATCTGGAGGCTCCTTGACACATGAACAGTCCTCTCAGTTTTCTTTTTCCCCTTAATTCTCTCCTTCCCGCCTTCTTTTCTGTCTTTTGCTCATCTCATGAATATAAAATGTGGAGTCGCTGCAATGCGCCTGGTTGCTACCACTGCAGACGGTCTCAACCATTAGGGGGAATAATCCAGAAGCTATGAACTCCTGCCTTTTGCACTCGTCTGTAAGTTCCTTTCTGAACTGGAAAGACTGAAAGCCACCATTATCAGCTGTTGTATGACTCACGGAGCATGAGTCATTATGTGCTGTAGAGAATATGACCTATAACAAAAACGAGACTTTTGTAAATACGTTAACCTATTTGTATGCTACCACGTTTCCTCATGGCCCACAGAGTCAGACATCTGACACTGCAACACAGCTGTCTCTGTGCTGAACTCACAAACCAAGGTTACATTTGTTGCTCATCAACTTTAAACCTGAACGTTTGTAGCAGCACCGGCAGCATGGCTGCAGGGACGACAATGATCCAGGATGAAATATCTCAACAACTATTGGATGGATTTCCATACATTTTGGTACAGATATTTGTGGTCCCAAGAGGATGAATCTCAACCACTTTGTTGATCCTCTGACTGATTATCTAGCGCCACCAGCAGGTCAAAGTTTTAGCAGACACGTATGGTTAACAGACAATGTTTGGTGGTCTCCAGACTTTATTCTAGCACCACCCTCAGGTTGCCATTTAGAGTTTTTACTGTTGGATGGATTACCATGCAATTTAGTCCAAACATTCACGACCTGCCTCAGAATAAATTGGTGATCCTCTGACTTTTCATCTAGCGCCATCATCAGGTCATTGTTTGAATTGTTCAATACTTTGCTTTATACCTTAAAACTATTCACATTCCCATCAGCCTCTGCAGGACTTGGTCTTAAGCGCTAATTAGCACATGCTAACAAGCAATAACAACATGTTATTATACTATTATATTATTATATAAAGCCAACACGTGCCCCTCACGTCAGCACACAGACGTATGGCTGTAACCTTACAGACTTAATCTTTACAGCTGAATCAAAGCCAGTCACAGTGATTTAAAACTATGCAGAGATACATCACTACAGAAGATGAGGCTCCACTCTTCTTCCTCCCTCTGAGCGCCAGTGAGCCCAAAAGGTCGACCCGCATCCATCAGTATCTCGCACCGGGTGTGAATTGTTTCAGCTAATTGTGCCAAAATCCCTATGAGGAGGGAGGAGAAGACGAGCGACAGGACTCCCTCTGTGTGGGTTCATCCACTGAGACAATGACAAGACAAATCCTCATATATCTCCAGGAACTGCATGAGTGTGTGTGTGTGTCTGGGCTGTCATTCATTGCAGTGTTTCTCACCTTAATACACACAGACATTCACATTGCTGTCCACAGTGGCAGGAACGCTCATATCAGCCTCGTTCTGAATACACACTTCCCGCCTGACGCTCTCTTTTTCTGCTGACAGAACAAATGCCTGCGCTCTTGTGATTAAAGCTGCTGTCACTGGGTTTTCATCACAGCCCCCCCCCACCCCACCCCACCAAACCCCGCTCTTTTCTAATTTCTCAGCTCTATCATGCAGCTACATCACTGGAGGCTCGACGGTGCTGCAGGAGAACATGGAGCACCTGAAGGGGACAGAAACTGTTACCAGCCGTGATGTGAAGAGAGACTGAGGTTATGATCAGGGTGTGTGTGTGTGTGTGTGTGTGTGTGTGTGTGTGTGTGTGTGTGTGTGTGTGTGTGTGTAGCCAAGAAAACACATTAATGTGTGGTGATAAATCTAGTACATGAGGATTTTAATTAAAACACCATACGTTTTAAAAGGATAATTCCAGTTTATTATTATTATTTATTAGTCATGGGGAACAAGGTCAAGTGCACGGTGACTTTTATAAATAGAGCACTTTAAAAACAAACCTAGTTTGCGTCAGTGAAACACTGCAACAGAGTGCAGCAGAGCTGTAGATGTGTGTAGACGATCACACAGGTTTTCTAAAGCACTGTATGTGGAGTACACACGAAATGTTGCTAACAATCCCTCCTTGAACAGGAAAAGTGAGATTTTATTTGTAGTCACACAAACAAGCAGTAGGCTGGTTTTGATGAGGTTGTGGGGAAACAGTCAGCAAAAGAAACGTTAGCTTAGGCCTCATTCAAAACAATGTGAACGATGACAGTATGCATTAACATGCTACACTCACATGTGCTCCCAGTGCTAACATAACTTAGCCTACACAGCTATGGACCTACAGATCTACACTAGAATGTGTTTAGCCGGTGTGCAACCTACTCTTATGTGGCACGGGCTAGCACCGTGACC
Organism: Nannoperca australis; assembly: GCA_036023655.1. Lineage (NCBI taxonomy): Eukaryota > Metazoa > Chordata > Actinopteri > Centrarchiformes > Percichthyidae > Nannoperca > Nannoperca australis. The sequence goes on along the minus strand of JAVQJD010017954.1, from coordinate 36,709 downwards.
ACTAGGGCAAGTCTAGTAGGTTAAAGTTGAATCAAGAAGCATGACCAACATTAGCAGTCCCAGAGCCTTGCTAGTAACAACTACCTGCATCTGCTGCCAGGAAGATGTCATTTTATAACTCTGATCTAAATACAGAATGAGAAAAACAGGGAAAATGAAAAGTTGTATTTTCAGTGACATTTTCAGTGGGATTTACTTTTTCATTTGCTATGATTATTTCTATGACCTAGGATGAAAGGGAGGGGAAGGATAGCATGCTGAAAGCACGACAGGATCATTTTAAACACGACTGTGCCTTTAAATTCCTCAAACACAGTCATTCATAACTGTATACGCATGACGTTTGAAAAGCAAATATGAAAGAAAGAGAATATATCATGAAATGATCAAAGCAAATGGAAAAACAGATGGACAAAATAAAAAGGAACATCTGCTACTCAATTCATTAACACCAAAAATAAGACTGAAAGAGTTGAATGTGCTAAAAAAACACCTTTTTTTGAGCAACCTCTACTAAAACATTATAACTCAATAAAGATAATGTTAATTGTTGGCTCCTGTAGTGGACGATAGTGTGAGAAGCATATTTATACATATCCTATTTTGTCCAACTTCTGCATCTAAAGTGATTTAAATAAGCAAAGAAATCCTGATGGAGCTTTTGACAGATTGCATACACTCTGATGTGGGTAACACTTTGAATTTGACACCATAAATATTTGCTGCCGGCTTAAACAACTTGTTCCACATCAGCACATCCCAGAATACATGAAACAGTATAAAGCATATCTGCCCGTTCTGCACAAACAAAGAAGCAGGTATTATTGTTTGTACAAGGAAAGCAATACGTTTCCTAAAAAGGACGAGATACTCCACTGCTGTGGTCAACAGATTACATTGTGTGACAGGCCGGCTGTATTACATGATAAATTGTTTCTCATTACATTTTTAGTTGTTAGCCCCGTTACACAGAGCTGAGCTGCACACTGCTGAGCACAGAAACCGGATTACACAATGTGGAGAAAAATAATGTTGCTTTATTAAATTATTTAAATGCAGATGCTTTTTTAACCAATTGTGTTTGCCCATTCAACTAATATTGACAAACGGCACTTTTCGGGATACAAGAGGGATAAAAAAGGTAAAATATCACTGGTTGTGTTCCCAGGAGTCCTTTGGGTTTCTAGTGGTCCTTGTCCTGAGTGGGGGTAGGGGTCCATCAGGGATGTGCAGCAGCTACTTCCTGCAGCAGTGTGTACGAGACCCAGGCTACTTTCTGGCAATGTCATTCAAATCAAATGGTCTATGTAAGAACAGCTTTTCTAATCACAGGTCTCACATTTGACATTACCATCACCAGCAGCTCTACGATTAAACAGTTGTGGTTAAAAAGAACAATAGTAAAAATATTGTAACCCTGGTTCTCTGTTAAATGACTAATGGCTTCGTAACCAATCTTTGTGTATCTGGTCATTTGTACTGTAAATGCCTGGTTAATGAACCCTCGTGAAGGCGGCCTGACGATAAGTCTTCACTTACAATTAATTCGTTCAAAGTTAATGATGTCATCAAAACTGCAAAAGCATCGCTCCCAAGCAAACGACTTAAAGTGTGCTCAGTGTTGCAGTACAAGTATTAGACTTAGTCAAGTTTATTTCAACAAGTCAAAATGTGTCGCTTATCAACTAGAGGCTGTTAGCTTTGTGCTAACTACTGCAACGTACAACAACAAAGGGAGTTGTTCTTCCTCTACGACTTGTGCTTCTAACTCTTTTACTATTCTCACACCCTGGTGGTGGAAGCCGTACAACGCATCCACAAACATTAATACTGCATGAAATACTAAATCATGAAGATCCTGGAAAACATGTTTGATTAGTACATATTGGAATACAAACATTTAACAATTAACCTGTTAACCAAAACAGTAAACACAAGGAAGTAGGTGAGTCAAAACATTTCAACATTTTATAATCACATCGTAGCCCTCTGAACTGTAATCGAATGGTCTCATCAGGTGTTTAGGGATTCACACCCCTTTTACCCACTCCCTCCCGACCCACTCGGCTTCTCTGATCTTGCGGCCCTATCGCCACTCACCCAGCTCCACCAACTTTTCTCCACAACGCCGTGTGACACAAGACTGACGGCCAGCAGACTGTTGCACAACAGGTCATCTAGAAAAAGTCTAACCTCCCCCTCCTAGACCTTTCCTCTCGCTGCGTGATGGGCAGCATAGCTGACACATGCCGAGCAGCGCTAACGCTCTAACAAAGGAAGCCAGGGAGAGTCGGAATCACTTCAGACAGCCACAAAGAATCCACCACTCAACAGCAAAACTGCGCCGGTCAGAATGATTGAACTTCGATCTACTTCTGACACTCACCCATCAGAGTCCAGGCAGCAGAACTCACTTCCTTTCATGTGCAATCAACAAACATAGCGCGACTTTTACATGCTTCTGAAGACTTTAGCATAAGCAGGAAACACACCACGCTCTCCGAAGTTATAAGAGAAGACCCAAACGCATCACGAGCTGTCCAAAATGAGATGCCACAGCTCGGGGGAAGAAGGTGAAGGAACAGCCCGATAGCAGCATTATATTCATATCATTTGCACCACTGTTGAGCACAAGTCTGGTTAAAGGCACTTCCAGCAGGAAAACAACACTCATTGCAGTGCACAAACAGAGTCGCCTAGCTCAGCATCACTCAGGTTTATGATCTATCATTTCAGAACTAGTTGAACGAGTCTCTCTAGTTCACATTTGTAAGGCACAAAGGTGCAAAGTCAATGTTTTGTATTGTTGTGACCTGTCGGCAGCTTGGCTCAACTCTTTACCTCACCACCTATAACCTTATCACACAGCTTAAAACAGCGGAGTGGAGCTTAAAATAGAGGAAATGGTTAACAATATAACCTGATTAATATAGTACGTTTAGCTTTTATTGTCTGAAGCTGGATAATTAGACGCTGAAGCTGAAGAGGTGAATCCTTCATGTGTTGCCTCCCTCGCTGCGGTTTCTACGTGGCAAGCTGTAAAACCATCATTAGCTGCAATGCTGCTGCTGTCGCCCACCGTAACATCATGAATGCCTTGGAGAAGTGTTTGTACCATTCATTGCATCTTGCATCTCTCAATGACAACAGGGGTCCTGCCCCGCCTTCGAGTTGCGGCAGCTGGGTGCTCTTCTGAACACCGTCTCCTTGAGATGCGCCTGCAGGACTTTTGTTTGATTGAAGCTTGCCGAGACTTTAACACTCGGCACCACTGTCATCAGACCAACGCTCTCCCTGAGGAGGAAACACCCGGCTCTACCAACACACACACCGCGGCTGTTCCACGTGAATGATTGTCAGAGGACAGGATATGCAAAGATGGCTGGTCAAGCTTATACGAGTCTGTCAGAGGACAAAGTGTTCGAACAGAAGAAAACCTGGCGACAGCTGAAGTGTGGCAGAGAACCAAAAGGCTGTGCATCATCTTCTCATTTTCCAGTGCTGTTCTCTGGCTCAGGGGCAAACACTCGACCGATCTACAGTTATTTTCTAAATTATTACACCGCCAGTGAAGGGTAGGACACTCATCAGGTCCGTTGCCAACACACCGTCCACTCCAGCAGACAGAAACACACACCACTCTATCTGATAGTGATACAATAGCTGAAGATTCAAGATGCCCTTCAGAAGTGATCAGATTGTCCTACCCTCCTTGTCTTTCAGTAGAGCCATATATCAGACATCGCAGATTACAGCGTTGGACAAACACTTGTCTCTAGCTTTTGAGCTAGAATCCTTTTGTCTCAATTCAGAGAAAATAAAGTGACCAAGTGCTTTACTTTAGTCTGAGTTCACTCTGCGTCTTTGTCCAAAGTCTGCAAGATTCAAGGTTTGATTTAGGAGTCCGGAAGATGTTAAATTATGACGATAGATATTATTGTATATTTATTGACATAATATTCAGAACACATGGAAAAAACTCAATTTACAAGCTTTAAAATTAAATATTATTAAGAAAAACACCAGCGAAATGATTGTTGTTACAGACGACTGATAATAACTAATTTATCATGTGACGTATTAAATTCCTTACTGCCGTTTAAAGATTAGGAGGACAGGGTCTTAGATTTTTTTATTACACAATTAGTCTATTAGTTGATTTGTCAATTATCAAAATCTTCATCAGCACACGTTTTGATAACTGAGTAGTTGTTTCAGTCATTTTTTATACAGAAAATCCTGAAACTTTTCATGGTTTCAGCTTCTCAGATGTGAATGTGCTGCTTTTTTTCTTGTCTTAAATTGCATTGAATTTAATCATTATGAGGATTCAAATCATGACATCTGAAGGTGTTTAATTATGACTCTAATATAGAAAATAACCAGCAGATTGAATCCTTAATCAAAATAAGCTTTGAGTTGCAGCCCAATATAAAAAAGTTAAAAATTCAATTCATCTCAACCAACTACAAGAGAAAAATGCTGCTTAAACATTGATGCATGAGTAACAATAATCTGGAATAATTAAGTATTTCCAGTGTGGTTTTGGTACTTTTACTTACGTAAATAATCTGAATGCTTCTTCCACCACTGCTGCTGCTGCTGAGTCAGATCTCTACCAGGTTACGTACATTAAGTAACCAATTAAAGCGATATCTCCAAGTCCAAATCAACACAGTTAATTAGCAAAAAATCAATGAGAAACGCCTGACTGACTCATTATGGTTTAAATAATGCACAATTAGACAATTAAATATTAATTAGCATTTTATTAAGTGCTTGTTTATTAAGTGGAGGAGAGGCAACAGCGTTAAATTTTAAATACAACAATAGAAATTGCTACAGAAACCCAGGAGTGTAAGAAAACATTTTCCTGGTTATTTCTATTCATCATATGCAGCCATTTTCATAATGGTTAACATACTCACACACACACACTCCCTATGACACATGTACAACAATATCTGTGAGGGAACATAATATAATGAACAGGGTGAAATGCTATGCAGCTGCTATCTGCATGAACCATGCAGGTGTGTTATCACAGGCAGGTGTGTGTTTTCATCTGGTTCAGCAGAGAAAGAGCTGTTTGATTTCTCTGAGACCGAAACAAGCCATGTGCATTTTCTACCAGACACTTGAACACAAATGGCTTCAGTTCCTCTCAGCTCTCAGATACCTCACCATCGCTGTAGCCATCAGAATCATTATGATATGCAGCGTTCATTTAATAACAGTCTCTTAGTATAAACTGGGATGACTGGGAACACAATCACAGTCTGTAATCATATGCAACTGGGACAAAGAGCTTCTGTCACAGAAAACACTCACAGTCCAGAGAACAGAGCTGTTGATGAACTTAAACCTGCAATATATTGTAGTATATGTTTACTCACAATTATATACAAGCTCTGTATAAGCTGTAGTTGTAAAGCACAGTGCTAAGAGTCACATAAGAAGACTACAGTACAGAACTGGAGTCAGGACTTTACTAACCTAGCGTAGCATAATGATTGGAAGCAAGGGAAAACAGCTAGCTCAACTCTCTCCACCAACCTACATGCTAGTTTAGCGTGTTAGCATGCTAACATTTGTTAAGTGGCACTAAAGTATTGACCAAATAGACATTTTGACTTGAAATGTTACGGTAATCCATCCTGAATAGAGACATGTTAGTCTGGACCAAAGCGTTGGACCGACCAAGTGACCGACTGACAGACAGCCAGGAGAGACGTCTTCGAGCGTTGGACTCTTGTAGTTTGTTCATGTGCTCATTTGAAGGCACCAAAAGCATCAGAATTATAAAACAACACTGACAGTATTCTGACTACAGTAGCCAAGCTAGCTGCTTTGAGCTAAATGCTAACATCAGCATGTAACGCAGTGACAATGCCATGTTGACTTTAGTGGGAAGAATGTTTACTATCTTAGTTTAGCATTTTAGCATGCTAACTTTTGCTTTACATAAAGCAACACTGAGGCTGATGGGGACGTCATTAGTTTTGCAGGTATTTGGTCAAAATCAAATTCAGAGGAGGAGGAAAAGTTGAGGGATCACCAAAATTATCACAATTCATCTTGGAGGGGAACATGAATGTGTGAACCAAAGGATTCATCCTCTGGCCACCATTAATCTCTGTACTAGGTTTTGTGGCAATCCATCCAATAGTTGTTGAGAAATTTCAGTCTGTACCAAAAGTGGTCGACCATGTGCCATCCCCGGAGCCGTGCTGCCAGCATGGCTAAAAATACACATCTCTGAAGCTCACTAATTAAAACACTGTATCTCATTTGTTTTAATTTGCACTTAAACTGAATAATAAAACACAACTATTTTTGATTTAGGGGGATGAACTCTATGTGCTGTAAATATTCCTTGAATTGCCTCTGCCTTGTCTATTAAGAGTGATGAATTGATCTGAATTGGTAAATAAATCCTCTTCCTCTTAACTCAGCATGATATGGTCAGTTATTTAAAATCTCCATGGATGCATTGATTAAGAGCACATGTTAATTTCCTAATCCGAGCAGCACACACAGCTGCTTCCAGGCTGACATCCTGTGCTGTACCCGACTTTCACTTAGCATCAGTTTACGGACGTTAAACCCAAAACTGTGGGTCTGATATGAAAAAATAATCTGTTATCATTTTAGTATAATATTAAGATGTGAGGGTCTGGGGCTGCTGGCCGGTAGCCCTCTTTACCCAGGCGGTAGTCCAGAAGAGAGTGAAATATCTTTCAGAACTACATTAATTCATCAAGGCCACCTCCAATATGATGTAGATAATAGAGCAGTTTGTCTGTGTGAAGCCCTTCACCTGAGCTGACTCAAATAAGACATACTTTATCAGTTTTATGTATGTATGTATGAATATAATTAATATTAATATTAGTAGAAGGAGTCTGTTTTATGCAATTTAAATGCTGCTTCCTTCAGTGGCTCTTTGGCATGAACACTTTAGCATTTAAATCAACAAAGTTTTAGGGGAAAGAAAGAACATTTGTCTTTTTTTAATGGCAGTGTTGAAGTTAATAGAAAAGTGGAAAGCAGTTGGGAACCGACTGAAAGGGAAATCGTGAATCACTCAACTACAAATATTAGACTATTAATAGAAAATGGGCAACATGCCATTCCTGTCAAAACTGCTCTGTTCAGATTCTCATGTCTGTCATCTGCATCCTCTTTTACTGGCCCCCGCTCCCTCCCCCAGTGTGCACAGCTGGTATGTAATTGGTCGACCTGCGCTTAGCCCTGGTGTGATTGGTGGATGTGACATCAGGCCCCGATGCTCTCAGTGACACCTGTGTTTCACACGAGACACAAACGCAGCATGGTTCCCATTAATAATAAAGGGTCTGGCATGGATACACATGCACAAAGAAACATCTTCTCATACTATCGATGAATTTCAGATGCACTCTCATGCACCTAAAAATAGTTTTGGGGTATCCGACAAGACAAGTATTCTTTTCTCCATAATGCTGACTAAATGAAACAAACATGTCGGGGGGGGGGGTTAAATACATGTGCCGATGCATAATTGCACTGCAGTATTTCTTTCAAAACAGGGCCAAGACTCCAGCGAATGCCTGCGAGACACCAAGCTCGAGTTTATGCAGCTCGTGCCATAAATAGAAACATGCCACCCCCTGTAGGCTAAAATTCATCCCCACCCCTTTAAATTCAAGGCTGGCCTAATCCCTTAGCTGAGCTGAGAGTTGCACAGCACTGAAATCTTACTGGAAGGGAGCGCAGTGGCGAATGCTTTGATCCTGCATGACAACAGCTACTAAATAGAGCAAGTGAAGTGTGGCATGCGGCCCGTGCTTTCTGCTTTTTACACACTGTGTCGATCTGGATACATTTAGCGTATTTGTCTCTGTGTGTCTGAACTGCTTGAGATGTTTGGGCGTCCTCCAACATGCATCCACCTTATAGCCATTTGACGTAACGCGTTGTGTGAAAGGAGAGATAATGTGCATGAACACACAATTAGATCCACTATTTAAACACCCGCCAGACCGGCCGAAGTGTGGTTAATCAGCCTTCTTCACACAGATGGCATAGTTGATTTGTGTCAGTGTGAAGAGATGTAACCTAGGAAAGAATCAGTCAGTTAAATTGAAGCTACATTGGCCAAACATTTTTTTTGCAACTAAATTGAAGTTAAAGACCTGCTCATGTAAAAGTATTCAGCATTTTATTTGTCACACTGAATTCCTGTCCTCCAGTCAGTGTTGGCTGATTTTAACCATAACCACAATCATTCAAGAAGCAAGAGTTTAGAGTTAAACCTGCAGTTACTGATCTTGTTTGGGCCACTAATGGGCACAGAGCTAAATTATTATTCACTTGGAGTTGTGTTTCTGGCCACCTAACAAACATTAATCCAATATGTCCTCTCTTTCAGCTCTGATTTTGCTCTCCACCAGCTCCTGAGGTAAATATCTGGATCTTTAGCTGCTTAATGCTCCACTTTGTTCACAAGCAAGTTGCCAACTGTCTTCAGTAGGCCTACTGAAGTAAAGTTGTTGGTTGGACAGCTGAAACTTACCTGCAGGCTCATCACTACGAGCAACACCTTTCACATTACACATTTGTTGTTAAATTATTGATCATTGAAGCTTTAAGATGTTATTAACCCAAACCACCTTCTTCTTCTTTCCACAATCTTAACCAAGCACTTTTGTGGTAAAACCCAATCAAACTTTATGTCTTGTCTGCTTTTATTCATATGAAACACTCTGGGGAGTATTGGGGCCTTCGTCTCCCTCACAGATCACTCCGTGGTCTTCTGTATGATTGTAATTTTCTGGAGCCACTTTTCTCCTTGTATCAACAGATAGAGAGAACAACTGCTTACTTCCCTGTTATTTTAGTGTGGCTTCAGCTGCCATTATCACAGGGGGCAGCTGCTGGGTCTTTGTCTGGGGGAGATGGATGCATTTCCACCTGTCTAACATCTTGCTGGAAGCCAATGGCCACCTCCCGAGGTAATTTGACACATTGCTGGTTTTCAATCCATCTCAAGTGCTTCTTGGATACGATAAAAAAAAAATATCCGATAGCTATTTGATCCACGCGAGACGCGTGAAGAGACTAAGCTGTGTCTTGCATCTTGTGTGTTTGTGTTGCCTGTTGCCTTTCCAGGCCTTTGTGGTAGAGACCAGGTCATGTAGTTGAGCTCCTACCAGTTTCTGGTGGCACGTCTTCCTGGATCCATATACTTCACACGTCTGTGCACTCTGGTGTCATTCTGTTTCTCCATATTGTAATTTTATTCTTCTTCCTTCTGTCCATGTACATCCTGGAAGTTGGTTTCTTCCTTTGCTCCAATTAAAAGTTTTAAGTTTTAAGTTTTAAAAGTTTTTAGTCTAAGCACAGAAGGTGGCACATTTAGCATAGATTGTAAATCCCATTGAGTTGAATTTGTGATTTTGGACTATGTAAAAACATCGACTTGACAAACGCAGCCCTAGTTGCCACGGAGGAACGTTTATGGCTGCTGTGAATGGAACAAATCACGGCTGTCACTCTTTCTTTGTTTTAAACAAAAACCTCAGATTTCACAATGACTAAGTACTTCAGTCATATTAATGATGCTGTTATGGGGAGTTGGTTCATTGAATGCAGTCTGTGGTCCTGCAAGTAAAAAGATTTAACAATAAGAGCCAAAGCAAATAAGGTGCACACGGTTGTTTGAATGGTATGAATCACTGTGCTCTGTAACATCTGTACACCATGATAACGTTAATGGTAGTGGTTTTAATTAACAGGAATTCTGAAAATGTAAATTATTTGTCTTTGGCAGCACATTAGTGTGTCATTTATTAACATCTGAGGTGCTGCATATTCACTCTTTGAGACACCTCACACACAAGGACATCGGGTTCTTTTTTTGGAGGAGGACTCTACATTGTGACACTGTCACCGTGACTTATTAGCAATAAAAGTTCATATTTATCCTTTAAAATGTGCCATCGTTATCCCCACTCTGCATGACATACCAGTGAATCAAACATGGCTGCTGCATAAACAGGTACAAATTGAAATATCTGTCACACTGTTGCATTTTGTGTCCTGATTTGTAAATTACAGAGCAGTAGTTTCCATGTGCACAGCCTTCAGTTAACAGATTGTGTGGCTGCACGGCTGAAAGATTCATACATTCTGCGGCTACAAAAACCCCAAACTGGCCACTAATACAAAGAGGCTGACACGGGCTTAAGCATGAATGGTTTCTCATTGCTCTACTGTCACACACTTTAACATGAACACTTCATCTCATCTCCACCCACCCACCCCCAAAAACCAATCTGAAGGGAAGGGAGGCAGAGAGACAGATATGGAGTCGCTGTGTCAAGCGGTCGTCGGCTCTTTATCCAGCCAAACGTCCTCTGCTTCACAGAGCAGCTCCACGGACTCCGCTCGGCTCCTCGCTGCGTGTTTGCTCATATATATTACAGTTTGTGTCCACAGATCGCTAGGCTGTGTTATATATTAAATATTAAGCATGCAGCTATCAGGCAAGATGTGCAGAAATACCTTGAGCCTTCCAACTTCATCTGAATCAAAAACACACTCAGCTTAATGATATACACTGCAGCAAACAGGGAAAGCAGAGCTCGTGTTGAATGCATTAGCAGGCAGATGGGTGGATAATTAGGGCAGAATATCAAACTGGAACACTTGGATTTTGGTGTCATTTCATGTTGTATTGTTTTCTGGCAATCTCTGCACCCAACAGCACATAGAAGACTGACCATTATCACCCATCAGCTCTGTTTAAGAAGATCATCTGGACGCTTTGGCAAAAGCTTTGCAGACATTTTGGCCTCAGTAGATGAAAGTCGAGCTAAGATCGGGCCGAACATCACTTACAAAGTGTGGATTCATTTTTGGATGATCCACGCTGGCTCGTTAACAAATCATTACACTGATTGGCTTGATGGGGGCGTCATCATCAGAGATGCTGCACAGCGTGTTGGTTCTGATGACGCCTCCAAACCATAAGATGCAAGGACAGGATGGATCATCTGTCAGGGGTGAAATGTTTCACTTGCTTGGCGAGCGGTGCAGTTATTCCCTTTAATGGTCCCATTCAGAAACAAATTACTTCTTAGAAGTTTCTTCGGGCACTAGAGACCACATCATTTTTAAGTTATGAGCATCTGCCAAACAGTTAACACGTCTGTTTAAAGTGCAATTTCATCAGTCTGCATAAATATTTCTCCATTAAAGTGAAATAAAAGACGTTTTTAATAACAAATTCCCCAATCTTCTTCCTTCGCTGTTTACACGTGATGCGTTCAGGGACAGTATTGAGTGCAGGTCACTCACATTTTGTCAGCACTCAAAGCCCAATACACAATCGCTGCTGTTGTGCACATAAACCAGAAAAAAAGGTTTAAAAGGTATAATGTTTATTATGTGTTCACCAACTAGTTTAGCATGTGAGAATGCTAATAGTTGCTAATTAACAGTAAAAAGAAACAGCTAAAGACGAGCTGTGGGAAATGTCATTGGTTTTGCAGGTGTTTGCTCAAAACTGGACAAAGAGAAAGTTGCTACATGAAAAGTTAAGGAATCACAAAAGTCACGAGGATTCATCCTCCGGGCACAGTGCATCAGATTTCATGGCAATAGATAAAATATGTCACTAAAATCTTAAAAATAGCAACCTGCTCGAGGTGGTGGAGGTAAAGTCAGTAGGGTTCATCCTCAAGGAAAGATGAATATCTTCACAATCTATTTAATAGTTCCTGGGATACCTTCGACTGGACGGACTGCTAGCATGGCCAAAACATATTACAAAGCCATCAGACGTCATGGTGGGTATTGTTATTCTGGGCAGAAAGTCCTCTGAAACTAAACTAAACCAAACTAATTTGATGCCATGAAAACTAAGATATAACTTCATGCCAGGGTGATTGTTTTTCCTGACACGAGTGATTTCAACAAGATGTCATAACTCAAATTGAGCTCCACTGAACTGTTGGAGACCAACAAAATAAATAAATCTGTCCAAATGTCCTGTTTTCACTGGTGCTGCCTTTGAGTGCAGGACGGCGTTTCTCTGCCTTTTCCTTTTCGACCACAGCCACGCGGTGTGACAACAACTGAAGCCTCAATTACACGAGCAAGGTGAGGGACCGAGGCAGACTCATCCATCACGGCAGAGAGCCGAGGCAGACTGAATTGGCAGCTGTCTCCTCCGGTGCTCTGAACACTCGGGAGGCTCCTTTGAAATTACGATGCAAAGCCGGCCTCGCTGCCAAGTTTTCAATGACTCCCAGATCTGTTGTGTGTGTATGTACACAGGTCTCTTTTACATTACTGCTGACAAGCAAACCAAGCCATCAACAAACTTTGTCCCATGATTTTTAGAGCTATTATGTATCATCTGTGTTGGCCAACTTCAGGAGGAATAAAAAAGTGTTTAAACCTGTGACATTAAGACCAAATTCACTTACAATAAGTCCAGTGTATCTTCTTTGTGTGATAATAAGTCCTACTTAAATCTGCAATTAATCTTTGGTCACTTGGGTGACAGACAAAGTGTTTCTGGCCTCCTGATGAACGTACGTCTAATATAGAAACGTTAGCTGCTAGATGCTAAACATTTCTCTACCAGTGTTACGCTCGCACATTACATTACATTACATTTAGGCATTTAGCAGACGCTTTTATCCAAACTGACTTCCAGATCAGAGCTTTACATAAAGTGCATAGAACCATGATGGAAAACAACAAGACGTCTCATCAAACCTGTAAGAGATGAATCACAAGTGCTGTGAGTGAGAACATCGCTGTCAATGGCAGAATCCAAAAGAGCATTAAATCTAAGAACAGATGATCTTTGTACATTATCAAATACAATACATTCAAACTAAGATACAGTTCCACTATAATATCGTACAATATGCTGAACTTTATAGAACCAATGTGACGTTTAAGTGCTGTTGTATTCCCGGAACAATTGAGTCTTTAGTCTTTTCTTGAATAGCCCGTGCACAAATAGCTGTGTGTGCCAGACAACAGAGGTGATTGATCCGTCATCACGCTTTTGTTCTGTTTGTTAACTCCTGTTTATTTTCAGTTAGTAACATAACGGTCCGTGGATCTTCTGGTCATGTGGTTTTCCTTTTAGAAACAGATCAAACGGGTCAGAATTTCGTTTTTTGGTGAAAATCAAAAAGGGACAATACATTAGTGTTTTCCTGTGTATTGAAATTGGTAATCAAATGACTCGAAAACAGAAATTAGACTTTTGCTTTTCTAATTAATTTGAATACCCACGTCAATATGAAAATCTTCCTGTGTTAAAGTGGGTATCGGGGATGACACCCATGTGCAGACTGGAGCAGTGTAATGGTTTGTTGAACACAAGATTAGCTCATGTGAGATACAGGTAGGCAGGTATCAGGTAACTTGCAGGTCCAGGTCCAGAGCCACGAGGGGATCTGGGGCAGGTGAGTAATGGGGAGCAGGTGTGGATAATGAAGGAGTAAGAGCGCCACGAGAGCAGGAACTGAAATGAAGAGACAGACAGAAAACAGGAAACAGAGACGAGGACTAACAGGATGTAATGTTTGTTTTTAATACCCGTTTCTGAACCCGTTACCTTCGTAGTTTTGTTCTGTTGTAGTTAGTTTTAGACTTGTTTTGTTCACTATGTTGGATTTAAACTGGCTTGATGTAATATTCTTATAACATTGTGTATAAACGCATAATTTAATTTGATTTAGTATTAAATCATCAGTCTCTTTGGCTGTTTGGGACCTGAAGAAGATCTCTTTCATGTTGTGTGTGATGCATTTCACATTGTATTCTGCCAGTTAAAAAGGGGTTGACCCTCATATAGACACACATTCGTGAAGTTCAGGACTTCTCAAAACACATTGAAAAACTTTTCTTATAACTGAGAAAGAGTTTGAACAAAAACTGCTACTGAGCAGAAACGTTCTGCCTTTAAATTTGAATTCATTTGAATGAGGATCCATATTTTAATGCATGAATAGCGGCCAATTAAAAAGTCTAATTTTTCTATCAGCATATGCAATTAACAATAATTCTGTGCAGTTGTTTGGTTTTAATTGTCATTGCTCCAGGTCCAAAATAGGGCTCGCAGTTACAGCTTATGGGTTTCTCCATGAGCACAGTAAGTTTCATATTAATGAGTCCTGGGATGCGAGAACAGTTTCTAATTTGGGATCTGGGCTTAAAAGTCCCGTTCATCTGTCCAGGTCACAAAATGTCTGCAGCCAGTTCCAATAATTAGATTCTTCCTGAGATTATACCATCCAATTAAAGCCCCCCCCCCCCCCCCAAGAAAAAGCTGTTATGTGCTTTTGGTGGAAAAAGTCAAACAAGGCTCATAGACGGTGAGTTTTCATGACATACCTGAGGCATGAGTACTAAAAACTGTGCTGACGTGCTGCTGATTATGGATCAATAAGGGTTGAGAAACCTCATTAAATTAGTCTTCTAGTCACTCGCTCTAGTGGCTTAAATGCTTAAAGTCACACATTTTGGGAAAACGTCTGTTAGTTTTTGTGCTGCACAGACCTGGAACAATAAAACTTGACACAATTGGTCTGTTTTTGTCAAGTTTGCGTATTTATTCGGGTTTAATCGTACTCTCGCCATCACTGAGAAAGAGTGCATGAACTCAGTGATTCCTCGAGGTTTAAATTAAAGGTTGAGTGAGTGTTATTATTGCTGATAGATGATGGTCAAAACTACAAAGAGTCAGATCCAAGTTGTAATAAACTACAATTATTCGACAGTCCTTTGGATTATTTGTGTGGTACGTTTCATCGTGAGTGCAGCAGAAGTCAAGAGTGCTCGTATGTTTGTTTCTGAATGATGGTGAAAGAGAGGACTCCAGCCCAGCATATGGCTTTGTTTAAAGAATGCCTTTTTTTTGTTTGAAATAGCCAGACGGAGAGCTGCAACCCTGAAAACAAAGCCAAGTCCTTCGAGGCAAACCGGCAGTAAATGTGGGTCAGCACAAATAAAAGCACAATGTTGATGAAAGCGTCATAATGGACGATTTATTCCTTCTCTAAAATCAGAGTTTTCTTTCCCGCATGTGTTTTTTTTAAACATGTTTCCAGCTCCATCACTTCCTTCATTTTCCGTCGATGATTGGGGGGGCGGAAATCTTGTGAAATCATTGTATCTGTGGCAGTAATTGCCCTGGCAGCCACCAGATGTGCTTTAAAGTGCTAATGCAGGAGCAGAGAGGGCCGAGTTGTTACATGAGGGATGCGAGTCAGCACATCCAGGCTGATAACAAGCCCGCTGCAAAGTCACTTAAAAGTCAATCAATGTTGTTTAGGGAAACTTTCACAACTTCAGATGAGTGGCAGGAGAGGCATCATTACCTGAAGAGGCTTTTCCAGGTAATGATGTGTTGGGCTCTGTAGCTGATCTGAAGTCAGGTCCAGTTCATTTCTTTAAAAGAGTGCAAATAAAAATAAAAACAGGAAGAAGGGGAACACTTTGGCAGCCACTGAAGGCATGTAAAATAATGCACCTTCTGGTCAAAGCGCCCAACCTTTGTAAGACACCCTGGAGAGTTGCTCTTTTGAAGCTTTTACAGCACTTCCACTATAAAAAAAAAATCCATTCATCACTCCATCCATCATCCCGTCCAGTCATGGGCTAAATCTCAAGCAGAGTTATTTATAGACCAAGTTAAACCTCGGCATGTGTCTGAACCTGTATTGATTACCAGCCGGGAGAAACACAAGCTCCTGCATTAATGATCAGCCAATGAAAATAAAAAAAAAGCTTGGTAGTGTCTAATCATGTGTGTGCGCATGTGTTTGTGTGTTAGGATGGTTTTGCACAATGCAAATGAGCGCGCAAGATATTGACAATCCAAACAAACGATCTGTAGTTCCCGTCCCTGTCTCGATGCCACCTCTCCATATTAAAAACGCACTGACCTGAACCTGAAGAAATGCACCATGGTTAATTGGGATTGATGACAGCAGAGGCTCAAAGAGGCAGGTGGATGAATAAGAAGCCGCTTTTCAGTCTCAGAAAGACAAAGTGATCAGCTCACGTGGGTTTATCACATGCACGGTGCCACAAAGCAGAGCTGCGACACTGAAGCGTGTCCAATGCACTCAAACTGAGACCCTAAATGTGTCCTGCCTGCCTAAAGTAACGGCTGGTGTCGATACGAGCGCTGATTGGAAATCTTCACACAGAGAATAATAAATCAAGAGGCCAAAAATCAAGGTTTAGGGGTGAGTGAGTAAATTCATTACTTTATTTCCCAGAAAAAAGTCTCATACGTGAGATTAAGATATTAGATATTGACCTGGCCGAGACAAAAACAGCTGTCACACACTGTATCTGCAGGATCCAGCTAAGATGTATAACCAGGTATGTTATGTCCACAAAAGGGAAAGCTAATGTCACCGACAGGATGTCTTGAGCCGGACCAATACAGCAAACTATGGACAACATTAAAATTCTAATCCAATCAAGTGTTTGCGTCACATAGCATAATGCTCTACAATAAAACTATTTATAAAAGAAACGTCTGTATGTTTCAGAGAAATGAAACAGTGTGACCAACCGGCACATATCTCACATGAGGTGAGTGGATTATAATTATGAGTTATAAATTATGTAAGTGGAGAGAAGTTACTTGTTCAGGACCCGCATGGCCTGAGGAAAGAAACTCCTCCTCCTCCTCCTCCACCTCCACCTCTCTGGTTTGGCCTTGAGGCAGCACAGCAGAGAGGAGTCTGTTGTCGGGTGACGGAGGTCTTTTATGATTGTCTCAGCACCTCCTGCACCTGCTGGTGGAAACATCTTGTAGGGCTGAGAGTTCCCTCATTCAGATCATTATGTGACTCCCAAAAACCTAAACAATACATCCAGTCATCCATTCATTCATGTAATGTAATGTAATTCATCCATCGAGTTGCCGCCAGCACAAAACACACACGGCCAGTAAACTGTGGCCAGACGCACCCAACACAACACCATCGCCTCACCTGCTGGAGAGATGAAGTTTGGTTTATGATGAACGAAGCAGAGAAGAGTGAGGAGGACAAAATGTGGCATCGAGACTTCTGCCTCCAAAACTATGAAAAGAAAAACAAACATGGAGGAAAAACTTGCAGCTCAACCAACTTTATAGGTGCATAGCGCCACCTACTGTACCGGAGTGTGTAGAGTCATAGCATTATATCTAAATCATAATTAAGTTTTACAAAACATACAAAGAGCTGATAAAATATGACATTTTGTTATAAACTAAACTACCGAACCGTGAAAGTATTTGTTGTATATGTGTATATAACAGTATATATATATAATATACTGTTTTACAGTTATATTTATGCTGTATACTAAACAACACATCATATTTTAAAGGCTCTTTGTGTGTTTTGTAAAACTAAGTACAGCTTGAATGATTAATCGATTAACTGAGAGACAATTAATTGACAACTTGATAATTGTTTCAGTCATTTTTTATGCATTTCATGGATCCAGCTTTTATTTTTAATTATTCTAATCATTTATATTCATTTTTAATCATTTTAAACTTTTGGAGTGCATTGAAATTGCATTGATATTTTTAGTACTTTGTCCTTATTTTCTTTTACTTTTCAATGCAGGACTTTTACATGTAACAGAATCATTTTACAGTGTGATCTTAGTACTTGTACTAAAGTAAAGGATCTAAATCCTTCTTCCACCACTGGCTTTTATCCACCTGAGGATTCACTGACAAAATGTGTTCGTAAACTGCTTCAAACGTCTTCACGTCGCTGCTTCATAAGAGTGAAAGCAGCCTCGAGGCTCCAGTATCTCTCTCTTTCATGCACACACATCTGCATCTTGTGCAAACATTATCATGTCTGCGTCTATTCATTTCTTCCCACTAAGCATTAAAATGTCTCTCTATTACAATGTCAGCACTTTTTTTTTTATAAATATTTCAGACCTACATTTAAAAATAAAGACCACAGGAGATGTTTCAAAATGGAGGCTGTCTGTATTTGAATTCTCAGTCTGAAGATAAGCCCTATGCATGATTTATGGAGGTGTGTTGTTCGGGCAGAACTCAAGGTGAACACTGACATGGAAATAGTAAGAGATGTTCTAACCTTCCCCAAACATTGCAATCACTTGAACATCGGAGGATATCACACATAATGTCCAGAAGTGTTAAACACAGCTGCAGTGTGCAAAGTTGAATCTGATGTTGTACAACTGAGTGATGAGGAGCAGGAAACACGAGCAGCAACACACAACACCTGAAGGTGCAGTCACATCAGCTTTCTGCTACGCTGCCGGTCCTGGAAAAAGGACAGGCTGATGTAATAAATACTGATCAGCACAATCACAAACTGCAGAGAGCGATGCTACACTTTGTATTGTACTAAAACGTAGCGCCTCACAGAGATGCTAGCATGGCTGTAGACTTCAAGTCTTGCTTATACGTGCTACGTTGCTATGAAGTGACCCCTCCAGTTTGTCAGACATACACTAAAGGCCGGGTTATTCTAGAAAAGAAATGGCACGCACGACAAATCAAGTGTTTATACAGAGAGGAGGGTCGACTCGATATCGTTTAGTCATTCAGTCTGACACTCGGTTGTTCACATGAAATGTGAAATGTGTCATGAAGGAAAAGAGAGAGCTTGTGAAAGTGGGTGTGAATGTCGGGTCGTCTGAAGTGACCTCTAGTGGCATCTAGGTGATCTGGAGTTTAAGAGGCCTTGTAGTTACGGGTTTAACCTTTAAGTGCAGCTGAGGTAACAGGCCCAATGTGTTTTCAGCTCGTTGTGGACGCCTTAAACTGCCTCTCATCATCTTCATCCTGTCCTAAACCCATCAACACGTTCTCAAATAACCGGTTGGTAAATGCAGGATAAGTCTTTAGTTAAAAGTATTTAGGAAAGATAGTCCTCTAAAGACGCTTCTCGTCTTCTGCGTGTACAGAGTGGCTGTCTAATCACTCTCAGCCCTAGACGAAGTGTATTTCTTGTACTCATTAACCAGGACAATCAATCTCCTGTCATTTCGTTCACAAGCCTCTCACCTGTGATCAGCTGCTCTCTGAAGCCCCTGTTTCTGGTTTTTAAAAAAAGAAAATCCCCACGGAGAAGCGTCTCTCAGAGGACAACACAGACACGAGCTAATTAGCGGCTAATTAGTTCAAACCACTGGACTGAAAATGTTAACAGCGTGTTTAACCACCACATTAGACTGCTGTTCCAAAAACAACACAACGACAGAAGAGGGTGCACCTGAACTCAACGTCTGCACACATACTCTGAATCTCATCCTCTCACCCTCCCCTCCCGACCTATGCAGAGGTTGGCAGAATTAATGACCAGCTAAATTTATGAGGGAAAGTTATGAATAATGTTTACGTATTAATCATTCATGGTGGCCAGCCAAGCACACGGACTACTGCTCCCCTGGAAATTACAGCCTCACCTCCACAACATAAATTATCCATCAGATTTCAATCGGCTTTCTCTGTGCTGCAAGCCAAAGCCAAACTATCTCCACGTAATACAGATGCGTGCAAAGTCCGGCAGCTCACAGCGAGGGCCATGCAACGTTAATGCATCACTGACAGCTCACAGGGTGGAGATCCTGCCGTTTCAACACACAATCGATCATCTTTTGTTTCACAATTAAGCTGCAGTGTGCGGAGAAAGGAAACAATGCATTGCTTATTTTGCTGCAGATGACAGATCTGACATTGATGGTGTTATCAGGGCAAATGTTTCCCCCAAATTAACACCACATTTCCCATAAATCCCCTCTTGCTTCCCCATCATCCCCTCCCTGGTGTTTCAGGCGTTACAGAAGAGAGAGAAACATGTCGGAGGTGATTTCTCCATCTGTCTTTCACTCCTTCAATTATCCATCCCTTCCAGAGACTCTTTAGGCTGTCCTTGTGTTTCCAGTGTACGATCAGCCTGTTCTGCACTCTCTACTTCACACTGTGGCTCCGAGGTCAAACGAAGCCTCTCTGACCTTCAGACTCTGATGTTTCCAGTGAAGTGCTGAGATATGTAGATGTTGAAAAGGACTCACAGACAGTTCCTTTATCTTTTTTGATTGATACCTTGGGAATAAAAACATACTTTTTAAACGTTCAAAGGTTGTATGTTTCTGGATGTTTTCATATTTTGCAGACTGAAAAAAGAAATCTCTTTTAGCTTAAAGCACAATGTGGTAAAAAGGTATCTTCTACATATATTTTAACAAAGAGCCCATAACTTAATCTTAAATTGAGGGACGTTAAGACTGGAACACTGACAGTAGTTGGACTTTCTGTTTATGTGCAGCTTCTTCTATGTGAAAGCATTTATCAGAGGCAAAGAGTCACAAAGAGGAAGATGGTGAATATTTGTTGAGGCTTTTGAGTATGGAAGCCTATTTCTGCCAGGAAAAGAAGAAAAACACATGTAATGTTAACATAAATTTAAAAAATATGAATTATAATTCAAACGGATAAAACACTAAATAAGTGTTCCTCAAACAATTTGTGGACTGTGAAAACCAGATGTTGTTTCCTACCTTGTTAAGACGGTAACTTTTCTCTTACCTAAGAGGAGACAAAAAATAAGAAAACGCTGAAATCAATGGGTACAATTAAAATTAGATATAATTAAATCTTGGATACGAGCAAAAAGAAGAAGAACCTCCTGCAGGAGGCCCAATGTGTCAGTCCTCATGTGTCAGGACTATGTTGTTTTTGGATCTCTGGGCAAATATTGCTGTCATGTCTGTTCTGCCGCGCACACATGGAGGCCACAGGGTACATACAGTGAGCTAGTTAGTTAGTTAGTTGTGTTTATTATCCTTCTGGAAATTCAATATCAGACAAATTTTACTTTTAACATTTGACAACAAGGTGCTCCACAACATCACCAACAATCAAGAATTAAGTCAAATCGAATGCAACTGAGACAAACCTCAATGAAACCCACGTTTTTCTATTCTCCAAACACACGGTGCAACTAAAACGTGTAAATATCTCACGTTCACCGTGTGGGAGGCCGTGTCGCTCACAGAATAAACTAAACGTGGATACGACTCTGAAATGTTTGGCAGTGTTCCCTCTCGTTACACACTCACAGTGTGAAGCGTCCTTGGCGTTAACATTTACAGGAGGAAGAAGGGACGACGTGGGTTGATTCAGGGTGACAGTTTTAACATTGAAACGTCTGAAGAGTCAGAGACAGAAGTCAAAAGGACAAGAGAAGGCCGGCTGGGTCGAAGCTCTTTTCGTTGCGGGTCCGGCGACAAAGCGGCAGAAAGCCAGCTCAATAATTTGTTTCACGGGAGCAAGTGTGTTTAAGAACGATAAGCGTTGCTTTGGGTGAAGAGGAGTCAGCAGATGAGTGTAGCTGCGTGTTATCTGCGCAGAGCAGAGGGAACAGAGTGCACTGCTGTATTAACTTTGAGAGACAGAGGTGAGAGGGAACGAGGGATGCTGCGAGGAGCGAGTGATAAACACCCAGCTGAGATCAGGATCTGATGCACGCATCCCTGCAAACGCTGCTTCTAATTTCCCTCAGTTCACTTGTACTGACTCTGAAGGCTGTTTGTGTCCATGATCGGAGGACCTCGGCCTTTTAAAGTCACTGTGCTCACTCAACCGGCGGCTTTCATCGTCTGCAGCATTCCCACAAGAACGCGAGCCGAAGGAACCGTCCAGGTGCTCACACAAGTTAGCGTCACCATCGATACACAATCATCATTCACGAGGCGCCGCCGCTGCAGAGCTGCTCCCGATGCAGCACGTGCTTGTCAAGGGAGCCTGACCACCGAGTGATGTGAGGGGGAGGAACACGAGAGGGAAAGCTGAAGTGGCTGCTGGGAAATTGGTCCGAGCTGCACGGTGAGATGATTTTCAAAGAAGCCGTTGAACAACAACACCAGACTGTGGCTGATTGGACAGATGCTTCGGTGTTAAGATAAGGTCTTTTCACTGTCCTGTGATATTTTTGAACATTGGATTAAGATATTCAGGTGCACGTAAAGTGTGATTTAATTGTGTATTAATTTTCCCTCCATTTTTCTCTTCACTTCCTGTTACTGGAAGCATTTTCAGAGTGTTGTGCACCGCAGAGGACCTCGTTACTGGAAACATTGGCAGTTGTCATCTTGCAGAAGAAAACACAACTTTGAGGTAGAAAAATCACAACACTATGTTATTCTTTAGTTTTCTTTACTGCCCCGTAGGGCGGCACCGGAGTCTTCAGGCGGACATCTGATCCGGTGACGCAGAGTGGTGTGTTTGGGGAGGCTGAACACCAGACAGGCACCAGACAGGCACCACCTGTACCTGCTATTATCTGAGCATCTTGGACCCTTTACTGGATAAATCTGTAAAATAAATAAAATGACAAGAGATGACAGTGAGTTTGTAAAGGCTGTCCTTTGGTCCTTTGTCACCTGGACGAGCTGGTCGCGCAGCCCCTGAGAGGTTTCATGTGAAGTCTTTTCTTCGGAGCCGGGGACCTTGTCGGAGCTGTTCTTCTCACAGGCCGAAGGTAAAAGCGCTCGGCAGGTGTCGGCAGGCCGATCGTTCCTCCTGCATGTTCTCTGACAACACAAAGAGAAAAAAAGGCCTTTTCAGTCACTTTAAATCCGTCTGTAATTAGCAGCTTGTGAGCCAATCAGGGACTAGGACCGCCTTCTAGGTGCACTCGTAAACCAAGTCTGGAATCAGGAAGAAAAGCTACATGAACTAATGCCAACACTGAAACCAATTTAAAACAATGCAATACTACAAGAGAGAGAGATGGCGAGCCAAAAAGAAGAAAAGAGGACTAGCGGTTGCGAGCTGATCCAGACTCAGCAGAGGCTGATACCAGAGCAGGTGGAGCAAGCGGTCGCCTCTGAACACAAACTCATTTCAGCAGCACTCGTGTAAATGACTCATCAAGAACTGCAGCAACCATGTGCAGCAGAAGTTCATTTAACATCCACTCTTTATTGTGTTCATCTATCACCTCTTGGAAACCGACTGTTTGATTGAATTTATTTACTTTTAGCCAGTCCAGCTCCCTGGAAACTTGTGGTGCAGTCACTCTCTTCAACCTGCTGCCAGTAACTTCTGTGGTTCCTGTCGCTGCAGCTGCAGAACTTGTTGCTCTTGTGTCACGGAGCACAGACAGCAGATGTATTATCTTTATGGGTAGATGTGAATGCTAAAGAAGCATCTTAACTGTCACTGGGATGAAATGGGAACACGTGGGAGGATCAGGTCATCCTTCTGGTAGAGATGTTGTAACTTTTGATGCCTTAACTCGTGGATTTGAAAGAGATTCCTGTTGAAACGATTCTTTGATGTCTTTCTGTTTCTTCTTGCTGCGATCAGTTTCTATTTTTACATGACGCCCCCCCCCCACCCATCAACACAATCCTTCCTTAGATATGCCTGCAGTAATTTGCTCCTGCTCTTCAGATGTGGAGAAGTTCCCATGAATATGCTCTTGAACGTGGGAAGAATTATTTGTCTCCTTCTTGGATGCAAATTGAGGTTTTATTTTACTTGTTGATTGGTTAAAGACACTGTGGATATAATTTGAAAATATCCAGCATTGATGCCCCCCAGTATCAGGAAAGACACTGTCTGAAACCAACACCGTAGTCCTATTTGCACGGACTAGTATTACCTGGGAAACTCTGGTAACTAATTCCCATGTAAATCATCATGTCCCTAATTTGTCTACTCCATTTTTCTGCCTCTTCCCCAGTCGAGGGTTAAGGAAGCTGCATTGGCAATTTGAAATGAACATTTTGACAGCTTCCAGTCTTGTACAGACGCACAGTTCAGTTTTGTTCAGTATGAAGTGAATCGCGCTGCACACAAAAGACACCGTCACTGTTTGTGAGGCACTGAACGCCTCGGCCTTGACATCCGATGCAGGTTGGCAGAATGACAGATGTCCTCGCCCTGACCTGTGCTCTGAACAAAGACTGTCACATGTGGTGCTTGT
This sequence comes from Nannoperca australis, assembly GCA_036023655.1. Lineage (NCBI taxonomy): Eukaryota > Metazoa > Chordata > Actinopteri > Centrarchiformes > Percichthyidae > Nannoperca > Nannoperca australis. The sequence continues at coordinate 12,698 of JAVQJD010017954.1, read as the reverse complement.
ACATTTGGTGGGATAGTCACGGCAGCTTTTATTAACCCCTAAAATCTGGAAAAGGTTTAACATTTTGGACAGAGGTGGTTTCAGAAGATTTGCCCAGACGCAGTTTAAAAACAGACTTGTGTCAAATAACTGCAACACCGGCAGCAAAAAGCTTTACACCGCCTCTCTGACGCAGCAAAACAGGCATTTGAATGAAAATATTATAGAATACTACTTTGTGTAATATTAATACTAACTTTATTTTTATAAAAAAAACCTAAAACAGGATACTCAGAAAGCAATGTAACAGTAAGGCAAAAGTAAAGCAAGGGTTACATAAATTATAAATAAAAACGATAAAGAGACGACACAAGATAAAAGCAAGTCTTTAAAAATGGGTTTTAAGATGGATAAGACTGATTCTCTTCAGGCAGGTCGCTCCAAAGTCGAGGGGCTCTTATTCATGCTCGTGCATGCAGCATGCATGCATTATGTACGCCTCAGTATGTCTACTTTGTATAGTCTGCTATCAGTCTAAATACTGCAGGCGCTCTCTGCTCTCACGCTCCACACAGCAGGAAACTGGGACTGGGAAGTGTTCTGTAAGGACAGAGCTTTCCTTTGCGTCCATGTTGTTGCCGAGTGGCAGCTGATGTCATCTTATCTGTCACTCATCAGCATGTCTGTCAGCCTCATGCCTTCACAGCCACATCAGGTGACCGTAGACGCTGGTGCCTCTTATTTTCCTACAAAGTGACATGTCCGACTTGACAGTGGGTCGACGTCGGGGCGGTTTCTATCGTGGTATAAGTCTTTCTTACAGACCAAAACATCTCAACAACTATCGACAGACACTGAAGGTAATATTTGTGTTCTTTTGGCGTTCCTGCCGTCCCTTCAGGCCTTTATCTAACCTCTGAAAGTTTCAGCTGTGTCTGCGCTGAACGTCACCTTCTTCATGATACCATCAGCGGTAAACATAACGATGGTGATGATCCTGTTTGCTTTCGTGTTTATGCTCATGTATCAAGATTGCCCGTGGTAATCATTTATTTATTGACATATTTATTTATTAAAATGCTGCACATGGCTCCGATTAAAACATAAGAAGCAACATGAATCAGTAGCACGGTTTCTACATATCTGCACAGACTTGCCAGCTGTTTGGTCACTCTTTGAGACGGACACGCCATCTGTCAGCCTTTATTAGCTTGTTTGTGATCGTGTCCAGTGCTGCCAAACGTCAGACTCCTAAACGTAGCCAAGATGAACACAACCAAGGCCAAAAGCCGATTCAAACAAGGGCCCATCGCCACAAAGTGTTTGTGTTGTGGAGTCCTGCAGGTGTGAGAGTCTGACTGGAGGACGCTCACAAAGACACTTCAAGTGCCATTCAAAGTGTAGTGTAGCACAAACATGCATGATCAGTAAGAGTCTCTGGGAGCCTCTTCACCTTTTTAATGCATTCACTTTCACACTTGTACAAGTAAATACATATAAACGCTCAGGGTGATCCTCCACGAGGTGTATAATGCATTTACGGAAGTCTGCACAATTTGACATCATGAATTACACAAAGTTAGCTTTGGCTAACATCACCTGCACTTTATGTAACATCAACCAGATCGTATTTGTTTTAAGGTAATTTAGCTTCGTATTTCTTTAACACGCAACAGGAAACAATACTTATTTAGTTTTCTTCTTTTATGCAGAGAAACCGTTACTGTTTCAATAACTTATCACGTATTAAATAAACGTATGGGGCCCTAATTGGCCCTAATATCTGCAGTTATAAACAAACAAAGATAATAAACTTTATTTATACAAAACAAAGTTACAAAGTGCTTTACGTGGTTGAAACTGTATTAAAACCTTTCAGGATGGTAGTGAGACAATAAAATCAGATGATTCAAAATAATACTAAAATAAAATGCCATTAAATGCCCAACAGTGATATAAAGGTGTAATAAGTGGTAAAAACAACAACAATAAAATAGAGAAGAATAAAACAGTGTGGTGGTAATATAATAAAGTTTTAAAAAGTGATTTAAAAGATGTCTGCAGTGCGAGGGAGGGTCCCTTCGATACGAGATACAGTCAATATACATACGTACAAGAACGTACAAGAAAATGTCAAATTATTGATTCAGTCAAGAGTAATAGTTTCTTCATGATGCTGTAAAATCTAGCCGAGCATAGGGAACGTACTATCTGCTGCCTCCTGCAATATAAAGCGCTGTTTAAAGAACAATTAAATGTGGACGGGGAAAGCTTTACGACAAGCCATTTCACATTTGTATGTTTAATTCAGAGAGAAATCCAGTTCCCAGGCTCTTCAGTCCACCTATCTTAATTAACAGCGGGGAGATAACAAGGAGCGAGTTGCAAATGTGGCCTTGGAGTGGTGACTCACCCATATTATGCATTAGAATAATTCCCTTTTCGTAAAAATGACATATTTCAGCTGATTGCTTTTTGCTCTGCCACCCCTTCATTAGTCCCGCCATACAAATGGAAACGCAGCCCTACAGTGAGACGGTTCTGGCCTATAAACTGTAAATTGAACGGATGGGTAATATGCACACAGATTTATTCAATTGCTCATACGCGTCACTTTTATTTACCCACTCTCCTGCTCGCACACCTTTCTAAGAACCATGGATAGTTTGAGTTCACAAGCAAACACATTTTATCAGCCCTCCGTTCTCCATCATGTACCAACGTCAGTTCATCCTATCACCAACTTTACACAACCTTTTCTTTCATTCTAATATCTGCAAATTCAGAACACAGAACCATTTCTACAGCTTAATAAAAAGGTACCAAAGACAGTGACATCTCCCGAGAGGAAAGAGGCTTTTCCACTGTATTAAATATCCACTCACTATGAGAATCGCAGAGACGTAATAAAGCCATGTGTACCTGTCGCAAACGTAGCTGGCAGATCAAGGCATTTATGTCTTCACTAAGTTGTTTTGTTTTTCCCAATGCAGCAATAGCCTGCTGGCTCTAGCTGCACAGTTAGCCTGCAAACATGCTAAATGTTGAGAGCGGTATCAATTTTCTCCTGGCAGATGAGTGAATAAGTATCTTTCTTAGCTGGATCTGGCCCTGTGGATCCCATCAGTGTAATCACAACAAACACCTGGTTAGAAATGAAAAGACAAAGATACTAAACAAGAGAAGGAACGATGGTGTCATAACACCCTGAGTGGGGAAGTGGAGCGACTGTCATGACTGTCAGGGGAGAAAACACAGCACCATTCAAGCTGACAGCATCCTACTGTTGGGAAAGAGAGCAGAGATGATGGTTTATGTTTGTAACACTTCCAATCACATATGCAAAGTGGTGCAACCAATGCATCAGAATACCCACGACAGATAATAACACACACCTTCCAATAAATGGTGATAATTACACCTTTTAATGGTGCAAAACCATTTCACAAAGGTCATTATGAGCGTGTGCACGTGTCACAATCCTCAAATGCACCACAGCCTCAAGGCTCTCCACAGACGCTGGGAACGGCTCACCAGAGGCCGGAAATGCAAACCAAGGCAATAAAAAAACCATCAGACATCACAAAGCATATTCTACAGTGACTGACTCGTCCAGAGCTGAAACCCATCACACAGATATAAAAACGAATGGAGGGGCTCAGAGACGCCATGCTAATATCCTCCAAAATGTCTCTGAGCAGAGCTGTCAAGGATGACAAGCCTCTGGCGGAGTGAGCTCGGGGGTCAGCGGGGGGCCCGTCCTGACCAAACATACGCTGGTGGAAAAAGATGCACGCAGTCAGTGAGACTGCTGTGGTTTTGATGAGGGTAGCCCTTCTGAATATGAACAGTTTGGGGATTTTCTGAAGGCTTGTGTGCAGCATAGCATGACTACACACACTCGAAGAGTCCGTCTAATGTGGCAGCGTGGGTGGTGAATAATCCAGATGAGGTTCTGCGCGGCCGCAGGCAAAGGGAGGAGGTGGATCACCACCTGAAACATCACTTAGGACACTGTCAGCAGCACAACACATAGGCAGACATAACATATTACACAATATTGCCAGACAACGAAGAGCTGAAGGTATCACAGTCCTTATTACAGCAGAATAAAGCAGTTCTTAAACATTGGTTTTGGTGGATAAGGACCTGTGGTGGCTGTAGTTCAAACATTAATTAGATCCATCAGAGACTCAAACCAAGCAAACAATCACTAGAAATGCTGAGAGTAACAATCAATCAGGTGAGTGCATGCAGGTGTGGACAGTTAGGAGTGGGAGAAACACGAGGGCAGCAGGAAAGATTAGTCTTCAAAAGGAAACAAGAAACACAGACGGAGACTAACAGGACGTTACAGTAGAACATGTAAACTGTAAATTCAGTTGGACTTTGTGCTACATTTGGATGGAAACCTGGCTACTGTCATTGTTAGCATGTTAGCATGCTGACGTTTAGCTATAACATGCTATATAACATGTTATTAACGTTAGTTGCTTGCCTAACACTGAACTATCCGACACATTTCTGTGTAGATATGTGCTGTAACGTGTAGCACGTGTAGATATGTGAATGGAAAAGGCCAAATCGAAAATAGAAAAGATCAAATTTAAAACACCAAATGTCAAAGGATAAAGTGCAAATGCAAAATAAATAATAATTAACTTTTTTCAATTTAAGTTTTTAAGTTGAGCTTTCAGTTTGAGCATTTGTATTTAAGCTTTTGCATTTTGCATTTAACTTTTGTCATTATCATTTCACATTTTCAAATTGCTTTTTCAATTTTCTATTTGGACTTTAGATTTTAATTATGACCTGATTATTCCTAGTTGTTTGTAGTAAAATAATAATCTTTTTAATTTAATCTCTCTTCTTTTTCTATTTGGACTTTTAATTTGAATTATGACCAAAAATATCCTCCATAAAGCACCACTGTTCCTAACTAAAGCCTCACAGAGCCACTAGCACGGCTGTGAACTCTCGTGCTGTGCCTCAGTTCGGATACTTCTGTTTGCACTTACACGTGTAGTGCATGAATTTCAACAGGTTGTCTCAAATCAAACACGGCTGTTGTTACTTAGAAATAACGATGGCAACATTTAACCGCTTCTTCTTTTAAATGGCAAATTGCAACTGAGCGGAGCAGCGTGTTTGCTTACTTGACTACAATTTAATTTAAAATGAATGAAAATGCACGTGCTTTTACTTTGATATAGTGCACTGCTTGTTGCCATAACTGTCAGTGTGAATGTCCTTATGCATTTGCAAGTTTAAGTACGGAAGAATGTGAATTGTTTTGGTTTCCTGTACTTTTAATCACATCTCAGCCTCTGACCTCCAGATCTGCCACACACACACTGATCATACTGATTTCCTCCACTGTTACCTGTTGATGTGACGCACATTTAATGTTTAATGCATCCTCTTAATTTGTTGCAACATTTAAATTCATCAGTAGGCATTTGGCACCTTTAACATGCACCACATACACGCGTGAGTGGTAATTCTGCACTGTGACTGCAATGTCAATGCACTTCATCAGTGAAGCTCTGCAGGGCATCTAAACAGTACGCAGCCATTCATACCAATCTACTGCTAAGTCTTTGCATAAGAGCTCTGGCTACCATAGATTTGGATTTAGTGTCTGAGACTTGACGGCTGGGGAAATAAGTAAAGAGGCCTTGTCTTCTGTCTGTCTGGTGAAATGACATTTGTATTCCTCTGATGGATTATAAAGTAAGGTTTGTTTGCAGCATATGTAATTCCTTGATAATTTTTTCCTGCAGGGATTATAGTACGGCTGAGGAAACATATTAATATTGGAGTTAGGCAATTAGAGTGGGATAAATCATACAAACTGCAGGCAGCTTGATTCAGTGATCGACTTCGTAGGAATAAGGAAGGGTCAGGAGGCTGACGTTGTGCAAAAGATAATTGTTGGCAATGACAAAGTTCACCTGTGTGTGTGTGTGTGTGTGTGTGTGCGGTGTATGACCAAGCAAATGTGAATGCCTGTAATCCAGTTATCCACTTAGTGAGTTATTATTCTTGACCGTGGACATATTTCTTCACCGTCTGAGCCAGAGAGGCACAACATCAGTTCATTCACTAGATAAAAATATTAAATAAAATCATATTTTCGCAGGGAACATTTGTAAAGAAATAAATGTCCATTGCAGCATCTCATTGTTGCAAGAGAAGGATGTTGAAATAAAATCAATGTCACGGCCAAAAGTATGTGGACACCCGAGCATCACCTGTATGTGATTGTTGGACAACTCATTTAAAAACCACTTGAATGAATCTGCTGCTGTAACAGCCTCCACTCTTCAGCGTAGGCGCTAGTTAGCATCAATAGATAAAACAAAGAGTCTAAAGCTAATGCTAGCTTGTGCTCTGTAAGTCTGAGCTAAATGCTAACATGCTAACCGTGTTAGCTAACATGTGATGTTATCATGTTTGCCACCTTAGTTTAGCATGCTAACATTTGCTCATTAGCACAAAACACAACAGCCGAGGCTGATGGGAGTGTCATTAGTTCGGCAGGTGTTCCAGCACCATTAACAAGCGCCACTAGTCAGAGTTGTATTTATTAACAATTGATCAAATGACAAGAAAATGAAGAGTTGTAACACATTTTAAGAGATTAGAGAGAGAACCACAGCATCAGTCATCACTCAGTATGACCTGTAGGCTGATTACAGTCATGGTTTGGCATCACAAGTGAGTCAGTTGTATGTTCCTGGCGTGCAGGTCAGGACTTTAATCTCTGAGAAAACGAACAAAATCAATCAAACCTGTACCGAAGAAATCGATACACATTAAGAGTCACAAAAAAAGAAGAAGCGTGTAAAGGAAAACCAACCCGCTCCGTGTTTGGGTTGCTGTAGTGTAGATTTTGGTCAAGAAACACTTTTTGTGGAAAGACCCATTGTTGTTGAATTGTTTCTGAATGTAAATGCTCAATAAACACCATGATTGAATCCGTTAACCTCCACTGCACTGGTGCACGGAGGCAGACATGTCCACATGTCGTTTTTTATTTCTCACTTCTGAACTGACCTGCCGTCAACACAAACAATTCACCAGCCTCACCCGGGACTGTTTCCCCCACGCTTTGGATAAGCACATGCTTCAGCTTAAGGTAGCAGCTGTGTCCTGCACTTTATTGTAGCTGGGGAGGCTAACCCCCTGTGCATTTAGTCCTCATTCTTGTCGTCTTACTGTCTGAAAACACTTCTGATGAAGCAGAAATCTCCCACAGATCTCTTAAAAGCACTCGTTATTCATTCAAAACATCACTACATAGTACATAGCTTCTTTATATTTCTGTGACTGGCTTGCATCATGATGAGAGATTCGATGTGATAATCTTTCTAAACCAATGTCCAGTGTCCATATTCACATAACAACCGTTGCTAACAGTTGCTGCCAAAGAAGCACCGTGCATTAAAAACACTATTCACAGCATGATAAAGCAAAACATTATAATAAATGTACAAATCTGTACTCATATTTATCCATACAGTATTTATCAATGCAGGACTGAGAGGACACAGCACTCTGGAGGCTCGGGGTCGTGACCCACATCTGTTACTAGAGGCTGCAGTGAGCGCGTGTCGGCCTTACTCAACAACAAGCTTGGACAATCTGCACAAAAGGTGAAACATAAGCTTTATTTTGAGAGTTTTCAAACAGCATGTTTCAGTTTTTAAGGATTAAGATGTTGGTTTAGATAATTCAGGTTAATTTCCCCACCTCCCGTCTGTGACTTTATGTTGCAGGTGGAGTAAGTCACTGATCAAGATATTTATCCACACAATATTTGACTCGTCAGCAGGTGTTGAACTGTTGGACAGAAGAGTCGGACTCAAAATAAAAGCAGTCTATGTCCAGTGTGTTCTCCCAGGACTCAAAGCCGTATATAAAGTCTTCTCCTTCAGGTGGTTCGGGGAGTAAACGCTCTCTGCTGTCGAGGATTTCCAGAGGAAGTGGATAATCGCTGTTGGACTCCGTCCTCTGCAAAGACGGATTCAGGCTCTCTCGTTGGTTTTCACTTTCCCTGGTGGCTTCTTTAATCTGCTGTTTTGATTCATCGGCCGTATCCTCGCGGCCCGGCGCCGTGCTCGGCTCTGCTTTCACGGCACTTTGTCCTGGTTTGCTGCTTGCTGCAAAATCTCTGCTCTTCTGAACTTCTGCGATGATCTTTGCCTGAGTTTCAGCCTCAGCCTCCTCGGCTCTGATCTTCTCTCGCAGTCTCGCATACTTCTGCCCAAAGCTTAGCCCCCTTGGTGGTGGCAGCAGCGCTGACACAGGCACCTTTTCAGGAGCAGGTGGACAAATGTAGCCTTCATAAACGATGGTTTGGTTTGACCGTTTCTTTGTATAAACTGCAATACTGCGGAACGGAGGCTGAAGACCAGCATGCACGGGCAGCGTTGTCCAGTCTGCTGGCATCTTACATAGCACGTATCGATTAGATGAAGCAACTGCAAAATTACAGCACAAAGACAATATTATGCATAGATTCAGTATTGACTTATTCCGCATATAATAATAAGAATGACAACCTTATTTCTATGCACTTTTTAAAATAACTGAGAATGAAACAAGAAAAATGAAAGAATAGTAATAAATTAGGACATATAATCAATAAGACATATAATAAAAGGATCTGCCAAGACATGAGATGTTAATACACACAGATACTTTAAAACGTTGCAATATTACAAAAATGTAGATGTTCAAAAAAGGTAGAAGATATTCAAGGGGCCCTGAATAAAAGCCCCAAACGCTTCAGACTTGTCACTATTTAATTATAAGAAACATCCAGATCTTTAGATCCTGAAAACATTTAGTGTGTCAGAGTAATTCATCTCTAGGTGTAATCTGCATAGCACTGAAAGGCGATGCCACCTACCACCTTGTGCTTAATTAAAGTTACATTCCAGCTTACCCTTTTCTGCTGCGTCACGACTTTTAATCATGATTGTGGAGATCTGTGACTATCCTGCAGAAAACTAGTTTCCGTGAACAGTTATTAGTGATTAAGATCCACTGAAGGCGACGTCTGTGAACCAAATGAAAACAAAACGGGTTGTCATAGCAACACAGTTCAAAATGCAACATGACAAATGCTTTTATTTGGCAGGAATGGGCCCACACACAAACCCACAGAGGATAATCACCCAGCTCTGCTTTTTAGCATCTTTCAGCTCATTGTTTTGGTTTTACGGCCTCATCAGAGTCACAGAGGCTCATAAACTCCCAGCCAGCCATGTTTTCCAGCACCAAACAACAGGCGTTAGTGACTAGCTGGTGAACATAGCGGCACGTTTCGCAGCTTTACTGTCAAGTAGTTAAATTGCACCAAAATAACCAGTGACTACAGTGATTAAATGAGGAGTAAAAACGATATGACGTTCTGAAATGCAGCAGAGAAATCAGCACAAAATGCTCAAGAACAGTCGAGTGCACAAAGTAAAAAACTGACCTCATGTCTAGCATTTAGCATAGCGACAGTTCAGGCGTCCTGGGACTCGCCACCTACACATGATGAAGGCACATCACCAGTCACTGCTAATGTGTATGATTGGCTTCATAAGTTCTGTTCCTGAGTCGTTAAGATGCGTTCAGAAGCTGCAAACCAGTCTGGATTTCCCACTGCTGTACCGCTCCTCACAGTAACAACCTGAACCGGTTATGTTGATGCAAGATGTCATTTTTTAAGGTATTTCAAGGTCAGTAAAATATATTTATATATAAGACAGGCTGTGTCTATGTGCTGCGCTGTCAACCCACAGCAACAGAGGATGTAGCATTAGTTAGTGTTAGCTCCAGTTAATATCCAATTGACTTGTCCATTCAGTGGCACATTAGCAGGTACACAGATATACACGACATCAGACAAATGAGTCATTTGCTTACTGGATTTTAAAGGGATACAGGAAAGAGCACTGCTGCTCATTTTCATTTCCAGAAGCCATCTTTAGCAGCATGGCTCTATGGATGGTAATTTATGTCCATCCACCACTACGGTCCAGAATGAAATACTGTATCTTGAAGTCTAAAAGATGCACTGCCATGAAATGTTTTACCAATATTCAAGGTGCCTAAAGGATAAATAATAATGACTTTGGTGATCCTCTGAAGTTTTCATCTGGAATATCTCAACATGGATGTATGGATTGCTGTGAAATCCAGTAACAAATGTCATTTTCGACTAAAAACCTGCAGAACAAATGATATTCCCATCAGGCTCTTAAGTGCAAATTAGCTAACACGCTAAAGTATCACAGTGAACATGGTGAACATTATACCTGCTACATATCAAAATGCTACCATTGTCATTGCAAATAAGTTAGCATGCTGATGTGAGCACTTCGCTCGAGGACAGCGTCACAGAGACTCATCAACTATTAAGAAGACGCTGTATGTTGGCTGACAGACGTTGGAAAAGTCGCCATGATCACTGACTCAATGAATGCATTTCCTGCATTATAATAACTGTAATAAAATGAAATGCAATGAAAAGAAGGCATTTGGATAATAAATGTCAGACCCATATCTCAGGCCGGTTTGTTGCACATCTCATTACTGTTACTGGCACCGGTCTTCTCTCTTTCCATTTGCTCTGGACATATGGTCTTCTATATTTAAAAGCGGCGGACTAGAGGACTGTGGGGTATGACTTTCTTGGCAAACTGCCAGCTACAACAGCCATCTATCCTGTGTGTCAGTCCGGGTGTGCTTTCACTCAATTTGCACAACCTTGGCTGAGGATTTCATCCGAGCTGCAGACCCTGCACAGCGCTGCCTCTCCCCAGAGCAATGATAACAACTGCAAATTCCACCTAAAGTTATATTTCATGCTAATGAATTAATGTACCCTTTCCCATTTTCAGCCTGAAAATACGCTCCTCTCCCATGCCAAAATATAAAATCACATCAGTCTTGTCATTTGCAGCTGATTTGTTAAGGTCCCAGCTCGCTTCTCCTTCGTGTCCCTCGGCACGGCTGATGAGGCAGCACAGCTGTGTTCCTGTTAGTGCTTCTGATAACACCAAATTAAATGCCGTCTGAGAGAGTTGGGCCATTAATATGGAATTACAAACGTCAAGCTGACTCAGATCAATAAATTAAACACTGTATGAATTCGCCATCCACCTCCATTACAAATGAAGAGCCCTGCCTGACTTTAAAAAGGAAGAATTCAGTTGTGAGAATCTGATGTTCTGACATCACAGATGATGAACAAAGGCATTAAAACGTCTTACAGGTCAAATATGAGATTGACGTGCAGGCTGTTGCAGGAGTTTAGTGTTTGGCTGCTGCTCTGCAGGTGGACTGTACTGTACTGTACTGTACTGTGATGAATAATATATTTCTCACACTCGTAGGTAAAATGTATAAAAGAAAAAAACATCAGTAAAAATGTTGAGAAAATCTGTAAATAAGAAAAAGCAAATGACAAAATACAATACACAAGTCGAGTGGAGAATCCCTCGACAGAAAAATAAGATATTGGATTTAAACTCGTCGACTTTCAGATTTGGTTCCAGCTCTGCAGGACGCATGTTTCTAAATTAATTTGTGCTTAATTACTTAAATTACCACACAGTGAACTTGGGGCCAGGTAATATTCAAGCATGGAAAATGTGTACACAATGCCCAGAGTGATGGGAACGAGGGGTTAATAGAGGTGCAGCGGCTCAGTTCGGCCCCGGGGGGCCCCCTTGCAGGTTCGTCTTGCCATGATGGGAATGCAGTTTGACAACATTTCAAATTAAAGTCCCTGTAAACTTGTGTCAAATCTTAAGTACTCATTAAACATCCATGACTAAAGAAGCAACAAAGTTAAAGTATTTATTATTAAACACTCAAAAACTCTTCACCAGGACTGTGTGTGTGCGGTTTCATCAGATTTGACTGATTAGAAATTATTAAAATATCCATCAACTCATCAAAGTTAAGGTTGCTACGTCCTGACAGGTGTGAGGAAGCCTTTAAAACCTGGTTTTCAGCATCCCTAGATCCTCTCTTCAGGATCTGTTGGCTGTAGAAGCTAAAGGCTCACAGGAAGGTGTAATGGCTCAGAAAAACCGCAGGCTCGAAACCCAAAAGCATAAGTCACCGACAGGTGGACAGCTTCAGATAAAATAATAAATTAATAGATTAATAAACAGGCAGAGGTCAAAACCAGGCAGGAAGTCAGAACAAGCTAACTTATCCAGAAGGGGGTTTGGCAGAGAATCATCAATCTGTGGGTCCCACGGCAGGTGCAAACTGGGTAATCAGGTGGAAATGGACCGGTATACATGTATACTGCAACACTGATGAGGGGGATGTGGGACAGGTGAGCAGGTGGGCGGGGATGGTCACGTGATAATTACAACTTCTGTGTCCGTCACGTGATGCACACTGGACCAAAGAAACTTTTCCCCATAGACTTTCTTTGTGAAAGAGACGTCTGTAAATCAGCAGATCATTTTTTGATTTTAGGTCCAACAACTAGTCAGAACGAACACTTTAATGTCAATTCACCTACGTAACATTGCAAAAATCCGGCACATCCTGTCTCAAGCAGATGCAGAAAAACCAGTCCATGCATTTGTTACGTCTAGGCTGGATTATTGCAACTCCATATTATCGGGCTGCACCAATAAGTCCCTTAAGACTCTCCAGCTGATCCAGAACGCTGCAGCACGTTTACTGACAAGAAC